>LSYV01000098.1:189253-200153 GCA_001584585.1 Gonium pectorale | reverse complement strand
CGCACCCGGCCCCCCACGCGCCAAGGGGGCAACCCGCCCACCGCGCGCGCACTCACCCGACCCCTCCTCGGAGCCGTCCAGCTCGGCCGCAAAGGCGAACACCACAGGGCCGCGGCCGCCGGCGCCGCCGCCGCCGGTGCCCTCGCTGCCACCGCCGCCGGCCGCGGAGGTGTTGCGGGTGCGGTCATCCAGCTCCTGGCATGAAGGGGAGGTGTGGGGGGGCGGGGGTAAGGGGCGGAGGGCCAGCGGCCGGAAGCGGGGGATCCTAGGGGACCCCCGTGTACGTGTCTGGGCGTGTGTGTGCGTGTGTATGCGTCTGGGGGGCCCTTGTGGCGGACCAGGAAAAGGCATACCCTGAACAGGAACGAGTCAGCAAGCCCGACACTGGCATGGGGGCCTTCTCAACGGTCCCAACCACCCCAACCGCCCCAACTGCCGACCTGCAGCAGGCCGTTGACGTAACGGTCGGTGTCCTCCGCGCCTGGGGGGGAGAGGGGTTGTGAGAGGGCGGGGAGTGCGGGGCCGTGTCGTAAGCACGCGCGGGGGGACGCGCGGGCGGCGGCGCGATTCTGTTGCACCGTGTGGCCGTGTGGGAGGGGGGAGAGAAGGGGGTGGCAGGGGCGTGTCCATGCGCCCCGTAATTGCAGCGCCGGCCTGTGCGGGTGCGCGTGTCTGATCCGTGGTAGGGCAGGGCGGGGGCAGGGAGCTGCGGGCAGGGGCATCCAAGACACAAGACGGGAGAGCCACACACACACACACGCCCCCGACCCGACTCCCTTTTTCATTACCCCCCCACCGCCCCCCACACAACCACCCAACCACACCCTTTGGCGCAAACAAGCAAGCTGACGATCCACCCAGCTGGGCCCCTCCCCCCGGCCGGCCCCCAGGCGCACACGAACTTATAACTGTTCCATCTCTGCTACTGAGGGAGCTCTCTCCTTCCCCGTTTCCCCACTCACCCCACCCCACCCAGGCACCCACCCTTCCCCTCCGGCTCGTCCAGCCAGCTGCCGTCGTCCCGAACCGCCGCCCCCTTGTCCTCCTTGTGTCCCTCCGCCCCCCGCGCGTGCCGGGCCGCCAGCCGCTCCACCAGCCCGCGGGCGGTGGCGGAGGCGCCCGTCTCGCCGGTGCCGGGGTTGGGGTGCGACTCGACTGCGGGGGCGGGGGGCAGGGGGGCGGGGGGGAGGAGGCGCGGGGACAGGAAGCGGGAGAGGCATTCGACATGGTTTATGCGGCGGGTGGGTGGCGGCCCCACGGCGCCTTGCCGTGCTCGGGATAACCCGGAATCGGGATCCCCGCCCCAACACCGCCCCGCCCCAACACCGCCCCGCCCCAACACCGCCCCGCCCCAACACCGCCCCGCCCCAACACCGCCCCGCCCCAACGCCCCGCGACCGGGGCACCGGTCACGCCCCACCGCCCCCCGCAGGCCGCACCGGCCCCGCCAGCCCCATCAGCCCCCACCGGCAGCGGACCACTACCCCCAGAAGCCAGAACCCGTTGTCTCGCCCTCCTCGCTTTCGCACACACGGCAGGGTGCACCATACGCCGTACGCCGTACACCGTACGGCGCGTGTCACCACCGCTGGCTCGTGCGCTGGCCGGCGCGAAGGCGGCGCACACTTCGCAACACGCGCACCATCCGCCGTACGCACGTACATGCCATCCGTACACGCAACCCGCCCGTACGTCCCGCGGCCCCCCCCCGCCACCATGCTACTCACGCGTCCTGTCCGCCAGCTCGTCCACCCGCTCCGCCAGGCCGCTGCGCAGGTCGGCCAGGCGGGAGGCCAGCTCGCGGCGGCCGGCGGCGAAGAGGACGTAGCGGTACCAGAACCAGGCGCTGTAGCCCACACCCACGGCCTGGGGGGAGGGGGGAGGCGAGAGCGGCGGAGGGGCGGGGTAGGTGGACGAGGCGTGAGGAATACATATATGGGGTGGGGTGTGGTGGAGTGGGTCCCGACACCATATTCTCACCCCCCTCGTTGACCAGTCAGCCAATGACTACTTGTCATATGTATAACATATATGTAATAGTCATTGGCTGACTGGTCAACGAGGGGGTTGAGAATGTGGTGTCGGAATCCATTCCACCACACCCAACCATGCAGGCAAGCCTCCGGACATGTACGAGGCGCACATGCCCACCCCAGAGCACACGCCCCAAACCCCACCCACATCACCCCATGCCCACACCCCACCTGGAACAGCTGCGGCGCCAGGGGCAGTCGGTCCACTGCGCCCACCACCGCCCCGCCCAGGTAGGCGGCGACGGCCAGGGAGGCGCCGCCCAGCAGCAGCGAGCGCTTGTCCTGGAGAAGGGGGGCCAGAGCGGGGGAAGGGAGGAAGGGGGGCAAAGGGCCGGTCAGGAGTGCGATTGAAACCTGTGCTCGTGTGCAGTGCATTGCAACTCCGGCAGCGGAGAGCAGGGTGGGGCAGGTTGAGCCGGTTGATGCACCAGGGGCAGGGGAGACCCCATCCAGCTACGCTAACGCCCGAACAAAGGCGCGCCTTAATGCAGGAGCCCGCTGCCGCCCGCGGACTCAGTCCCAGCACATTCAGCGCATTTGCCGCCTCGATTGCTTGCTAGCAGCCGCATTGGCAGCCTTTTAGCAAAGCCAGACCGATCCGATGCCGATTCTGAACCAAGTCGCGACACCGCGACCCGAGCAAGACCGACCCCCGGCAGCTGCCCTCACCTGCACTCCGGACCACCAGCTCCGGGCGCGGTCGAGCGCCTGTGAGGCCATCCGCTGCGCGTCGCGGACCGCCTCCTCGCGCCGCATGGCCTCCTCGGCCTCCAGGGCGGGCGACGCGTCATCGACAGCGGGATCGGGATCGGAGCCGGCGTTGTAGAAGCGATATGAGGGCTCGGTCGGCGCCAAGCCGTTGGGGCGCGTGACGGCCGGGGGCTTGTTGGCGGTCGAGGTGGTGTCGGAGGGGGTGTCGGAGGAAGGGGGCGAGTCGCCCCAGCGGAACGCCACCACGCGGGCGGCTGTCAGCCGGCTGCGGGGAGCCGCCGCCTTGCGGCTCACGGACGCACCAGAGCCATGGGGCCGCCGTGAGGGCACGGCCAGCAGGCGCGGGGAGGCGGAGCCGCCGAGCGTGATGGAGCTCATTGGAAGGCTCGCTTAAGAGCGCGATCTAGCGACAGGAAGCACACGTGTTGATAAAGGGAGAATGGATACAATGGGTCGGATTCAAGGAAGAGCGAAACTGTGCTTGTGCGAGAATGCTGAAGATGGGACAGGACGGAAATTCGGTGTGTTGCTCCCGACAGAGCGTCCGCGTCACAGCGGCGTACCTCGGACGGTCCTCACGTCGGCCCCCATGCATCCGCGATGCTGCACATTCTCATAAGAGCGCTGAGACTGCCTTCCTCTTCCTCCAGGCCTGGGCTGCCCGCAGCTACGGGTCTGCCTTGTGACCCGTGGGTCACTTTCGCCTGGGGGTAAGCTTGGAAAGGTGCCGCCGGCCGAAACCCTAGGTTTGTTGCGCCTGCTCCACGCAGGCCATTCAAGCCGGGCCAGGCCGTGCAGCCGGCTCTCATATACATACAGGCGCAGGGACATCACCCCTTCGACTGCCTCTGGAGCTGGGTCCTGCAACGACGCCATCACTTTCGCGCTTGCACTCGTCGTATGCGTTTTCCTTTTCAACACATGCGCGCGATCGCACCCGCACGTGCTCTTACCGGGACTCCTCCCTTCCCCGGCACCTAGCACAGCCCCCGCCCCGACACACCGCCCTCCCAAAGCAAGTCAGCCCGCTGCTGGATCGGCTGCAGGGCGTACGACACACGGCTCTTCCGCGCTCCGTACGGCCTTTCCGTTGCCAGGCCAAGGGCTGACTCGCGTGGACTCGGGGGTTACATATACGGCCCCTACGTATCAGGGCCACAGGCTCTTAACCTTGCATCCAAGCCCTTGGGCCCGGTTGTGGCGTCGACCCGCGCATCTGGGGTGTCTAGATGGCCGTGAGGCGCACGGCCGCTGCCTCCACTCCGCTCGAACAGGCCCGGCACGGACATGGCACCAGAGGCCAGAGCGGTAGCATCCAGCTCACGCCGCTACCGGCATGTGGTTATCAGCGGTGGACCCCCTTCAGGACAGATCTCAGAGCACCGAAGTCCGAAAGCGCCCCCCCCTCAATGCACAGCACACCAAGTGCTCGACCGAGGGACGAACCCCCCTTGGCGAGCGCCACGGCAAGCAACAGCGGAGGCGGCACACACGGGTACGGCGCACCCTCGGATTCGGATACCTCATCGCAGGAGGATACACCTCACCACTTTGGCCCCCACCCAACCTCGAGTCCTCGCGTCGGAACACGGGCCGAGGCGGGGTGGGGACGCGTCCGCCCGCCGGCAGGCTGCCCTCCCCCACCCGCATGGCTCAACGGACCTATTGCGGCGGGGGCACCCCTCCCTCTCACACACCTCGCACTAGAAATCGCAGGCACGCGGGAACATAGCTAGCCAACAGAAAGGATCATCGCTGCGAGGCCGCCAGGCAGTCCCATCCAACAGGGGCCCTTTGGGAAGGCAACGTCAAGAGTCCAAACCATTGACAGTTTGGAACTTATGGGACCTGCCACACCGCGCCGCGACTTGGCTGACAGCTCTCTTTTGGAGTGCTCGTCGTTTCAACTCGAATTGCCCACGCGCTATCGCGCAATCACCTCACGCAGCTCGCAGCGCCGGGAAGCCGGGTAGGAGACCACACCCCAACCTCCGGGAAACGTTCGGGAAATGTGCCTGGACAAGGCCGTGCCGTAGGTTGCGGCGCTCTCGAGATCCACTCGCGATCCACTCGAGATCCACTCGAGATCCACTCGCAAAACACACCAAGCACCTGCACCTAGGCACCAAGCCCAACTGCCACTCCTCATCCTCCTCATGAACGAACGAACGAATCAACAATGCGTCGCAACTCTCTTGAGCGACTGTAAGACACAGCACAGTCCACACGCACCCGTACACATGCACAACTTCACGACGGAGCCCGGCGCAATGTCTCAGCCCCCGGTGAGCTCTCCGCAGCCCCCAGCCAACGGAACGGAAACGCAAACCAATGCTTTCGGGCATCCCCACGCCACATTCTGCCCCCTTTTACCCCGCCTCACCCAGCTCGCTCTCCGGCGCACCGCAGGCCGCGGCAGCTGCCCAACCCACCCGCCCGCGGCATCTACCCAACGTCGTCGTCGTCGCCCGCCCTATGCTTATCAGACCCACCCTCCAGCAAGTCCCGCAGTCATCGCGGTCATCGCAGTCATCTAATCGTCGTCGTCAAAGGTGACCTTGGTGGCCCGTGCGTGCACGTCCACATCCCGGAAATGCGCGCCGTACATTTTGGACTCCTTCTTCTTGACCGCCGTGCCGAACTTGAGCAGGTCGGCCGGCACCTCCTGGCCCGCCTCGCGCAGCACGTTGATCAGCTCGCCGGCGCGCGGCTTGTCGGGGCCGGCGCAGAAGAACGTGTGCGCCACGCCTGGGGCGTTGAGAGGATCGGGGTGCGGCGTGTGTTTGTGTGTGGGCGACCGGGCGGGCGGGCGGGCGGGGCAATGAAGGCGGGGTAAAAATGGATGGGAAAGATGCGAAAGAGACGGGCGGGTGGGTGGGCGGGAGGGACGTTTGGCGACCGTCGCGGCATGCAGCGGCATCCCCCCCCTGCGCGCCATGGGACTTGAAAAACGACGAGCTGGGCGCCAGCAGCGTACTTGGGCGCCATGGGAGGATGGCAGTAGCGGCAGCAGCGGGTGAGCCCCCGCTCTCGCACATCCGCCAACGCCGGGGCCGCACCGGCCGGCTCCACACCCGCACAGGAAGCCCAGCAGCGCACCGCGACTGCGACTGCGACGCGCGCGCGGGCGCAGGGTGGCGCAGGACCCATCGCCGCACGTGCGCCCCCTGGCCTCCCGGAGCCCCCGCCCCCCTCCAGGGGGCCGCAACAGGCGGAGGCTCCGCAGACTAGCCCCAGACGGGTCGCCAGAAGGGTCCCCACACAAGCCCACACCGGACGCGTGCCCACGCACGGGTCCCCACACGGGACTCGCACGGGCACTCACCCGTCTTGCCGGCGCGGCCCGTGCGGCCGATGCGGTGCACATAGTCCTCCGTGGTGAGCGGGAACGAGTAGTTGATGACCACCTGGCGGGGTGGGGGGGAGGGGTGGGGGATGGACGGGCGGGGGGGTTGGTGGGCAGGCGAAGTGTGGCTATGGACCTGCATCCCCCCAGCGGAGGTAGCGGAGACTTCGGGCGCTAAGCCTCCGCGACTCGTCGCCGTGACGTCGGGGTTTCGCGCCCACGACGTGATTCACGCCAACGGCAGCGTACGGCCGCCGAACCGCTGCACGCGCCAGAGCCCGCAGGCGGAAGCCCGCAGCGTCCCCCCTCCCTCCCCCACATCCACGCCTACCCGGTCGCCCATTCCCCGACCTTCCCGCCCACCGCCCTTCCTACGCCCTCCCCCGCCCCTCTCCGCCCCTCCCCGCCCCCTCCCACAGCCCGCCCCGCCCTCGCCCCGCCCAGCCCGGCCCGCACCTCGACGTCTGGGATGTCCAGGCCGCGCGCCGCCACGTCCGTCGCGATGAGCAGCGGCACCGTGCCCGACTTGAACTTCTCCACCGCATCCGTGCGCTGCTGCTGGCTGATGTCGCCGTGAATGGCAACGGCCTGCGGGAGCCAAAGGGGGGGGGGTAGGCCATGCGTTTGGCAATAACGGCGGGTCGAGAGGTCACAGACGACATTCGCACTCGGGGAAGCAAGCCACGGCCTTTCCGAGGAGTCGGAAGCCACGGCCCTTCCGAGGAGTCGGATAAGGAGGCCCGCATCCAGGACAGCCCCCATGCACCTCACGGCGCCATCTGTGCGGTTAGGGACGTCAGCTGCAGCGTCCCCACGTCAGGGCCCAATGCAGCGCCCCAGGCCCCACCACGCCCACATCGCCCGCAAGGCCCCACGCCGCCCACCACGCCCACCTTCCAGCCCTTGCGCGTGAGCAGCTGCTCCACCCGCGGCGCCTCCTTCTTGTAGAGCACAAAGATGATGCAGCGGTTCTTGCGGCCCTTTGAGCCGTGGTACTGCTGCACCAGCTCCAGCAGCCGGCCGTCGCGCGCCGTGGGCTCAATCACCTCCACGCGCTGCGTGATCGAGTGGCTGGCGGCCAGGTCCTGGCTGCCAATCGTGACCTGAGGCCGGGGCACGGGGGGGTGCGCGTTACGTCATGCGAATGTGCGTGCTTGTGGACATGCTGCAAACAGACCAGGCGAGGTAGGCAAGCGAGGCGAGGCAAACAGTCGAGCAGTCTGGGGGGATGTGCGTGTGTGTGTGTGTGCGTGCGTGTGTGTTGGGGGGAGAATGGAAAGAAGTTCTCACTACTAGGGTGGCCCGAGGCGCGTGCCGTCTCGTGTGCACAGCGGGGGTGGCGGCGGGGGTGGAGGGGCTGGGCACCGGACCTCGGGACCGCCACTCTTGGCCCTGGAATCAGGAGCTGGCCAGCGAGGCATGGCTCCCATCACAAGCAAACCAAAGACAATGGGCGCCTTGCCGACAGGACTCCCACGACAAGACGGAGCACGGCAGGAACCATCCACGTCCATCCACGAGCGCCCGTGGTGAGTCAGCCAGCGGTCGTGGAAACTCGGCTCGATGGGGAGGAAACCATGAAGCTCCGCCCGCCGCCCCCGCCGCCCCCGCCGGGCCCCCTCTCCCTCCGCGCCCGCCCGCCAAGGCCGTCCGTCCCACCTTGACGGGGTGCGACAGGAAGGCCACCGCCAGCTTCTGCACCGCCGTGGGCCACGTGGCGGAGAACATGAGCGTCTGGCGGTCGGCGCGCGTGAGGTTCATGATGGCGCGGATGTGCGGCTCGAAGCCCAGGTCCAGCATGCGGTCCGCCTCGTCCAGCACGGCGTACGTCACCTGCGGGCGTGTGTGTGCACATGTACGGGCAGGTACATGTACGGGCGTACGTGCGTTGCTGCGATTGCAAAGTGTGACAAAGAGCAAAAGATGTGGACGGGTGACAAACTGGCACTGGGTGGTTGTGGTGGGTTGTGGTGGTGGATGGTTGTGGTGGGTGGTTGTGCTGCGTACGGGCGTACGGGCGTACGGACAGGCACACACACGCGGTCGTGCGCCGTACAGCCGGTACAAAAGGAGGCGGTCCGCGGACATGCCACAGACAGCAGTGCGGCAGGCGGCCGGTTGGTAGGCTGTTTCTAATGGGCTAGGAGGCAATGCCGGCCGTGAATGCAGCCGCCCCTGATCCCCAACCCCGCATATCACACGGCACGGCACGGCACGCGACAGAGGCTGCGTGGCCTTGGGGAACGCATATAGGCACGTGGCCTGTGGGAAACGGTTGGCCGCCCCGGGGAAGCCATCCCAAGGACCGCCCCACCCCCCGCAATCCCCCTTCACGTTGCACCACCCGGCTCCCCCTCCCCACCACCCCTCGTCCACCCCACCTTGCTCAGCTTCAGCGCCCCGTCCTGCAGCAGGTCCTCCATGCGGCCTGGGGTGCCCACCACCACCTCCACGCCGGTCCGTAGGGCAGCGATCTGCAGAAGCCCGGTGGGGACGAGGGAAAGGAGAATGAACAACGACGAGCTGGGAACGAGGGAGGGGAAGGGGGACGGAGGGCGAGAGTCGGCGGGGGTGGGGCCGGGGGGCTTGTGGACGGTGGTCTGGAGGTCTGACGAGAGCGCATTGGCACCCAGCCGCACTCATTCGCCGCATTGGAGGGGGCAGATGGCGGTGTGGCGGCCGGGGACGGGGAGGCCGAGGCCGTAGGAGTCCCGCGCTCGCGCAGCCCCGCTCCGGCCGCTCCCACAGCGCAGCACTGGGCCGGCCGGCCGACCGGCTGCCTGCCTGACTGGCTGGTTGGATGGCTGGTCGGCGCCAAGGGGGCCTCACCTCCTGCCGCTCTACCCCGGTGGCGCGGCCCAGCTCGGGAGGCGCGCCCCGCCCCGTACGTGCGCGCCGCCCTCCATGGGGGCTGCGCTGGCCCCAGCTGCGTTGCCCGTGCGCCCGCCTGCGCGCCAGCGCCGCTCCCAAGCCCGAAGCAGCCGGCTGAGCCCCATGCGGGGCCCCATGCGGTGCTCCATGCGGCGTGCCGTCGCCGCCCCTCACCCACAGCCCGCAGCCCAGAGTCCGCGGGCCTCCACTCCACACCCCGTAGCCCGCTGGGCTCCACCCCCTCCATGACCCGCAACCCGCCAGCCACCTGCCCGCCAGCCACCTGCCCGCCAGCCACCTGCCCGCCAGCCACCTGCCCGCCAGCCACCTGCCCGCCAGCCACCTGCCCGCCAGCCACCTGCCCGCCAGCCACCTGCCCGCCAGCCACCTGCCCGCCAGCCCGCACCTGGGGCGGCTTCGGCACTCCGCCGTACACGCACACCGTACGGACGCCGCACCGGCTGCCCGCCTCCTGCAGCGGGAGCAGGCGCCCCGTGACGACGGGGGGGAGGGGGCTAAGTCCGTGCGGGTGCCAGTGGGTGCAAGGAAAGTGTTGTAGTCGCTGCGAGCGCAGGGGGTGATCGCCCACACCCCAGCCGGCCAGCGCCCCCGGGCCACGGCCCTGCCTTCCCGCGGCAGCAACGTCAGGGAGCGCGGCCCTCCGGACGCCCACACCCCTCCACTGCCACAGGCTCGCGACGCAGCCCAAGAGACGCTCCACCCCCTGCCGCTGCCCACCGCCCGCTCCATAGCTCTCTCCTCTCAATCACTCCCTACATTGACCTCGTTGACTACCACTCAGCCCACCCACCCACGACCCCTCCCGCCGCCCCCTCGCACGACCCCATAGCCCCCCTCGCCCCCCACCCCTCGCCCCCCTTGCCCCCCTCGCACCTCGAGCACCTCGTTGATCTGCAGCGCCAGCTCGCGAGTGGGCGCCATCACCACCGCAAACGGCCCCTTGCCCGACACCACGCCCGCGTCCCGCTGCGCGCCAATGTGCCGCATCATGGGCAGCCCAAAGCCCAGCGTCTTGCCGCTGCCTGAGGGCGGGAGAGGGTGGGGGGTGGGGTCGGAGGGGATGGGGTTGGCAACGCCCGCCCGCCCGCCCGCACGCCCAAGGGCGTGAAGACGATTGACGGCAAGGGGCGGGCCTGGTGCCGAGCGGGCCGCGTGTGGGGGAGGCGAGGGCGGCGACGCTATGCTGGGTGTACCCCACCCGCCCAGGTGCGGGGGTATACCCCCAAACCCACTCCCCCCCAGGTGCGGCGGGTGGCATTGGCGCGGGCGGCAACAGCGCTGGCAAGGCCCCGGTATAGCGAGGGATGCCTTTGGTGGTGAGCTGGTAGGGCTCCGTCGCCTCGGCACGAGCGCGCCCCTCGCACCCCTGAGCGCTAAGCAGGTGCTCCGCCCCGCCGTCCTAGAAGGCAGTCCTCCAACTGATCTGGACCCGACACGACTGAACCACATCGGACAGGACCGGACGGGACCCGACTCCGAACCGCGTCCTCCGCACCTGTGGCCGCGATGCCGATGAGGTCCCGGCCCGCCAGGATGATGGGCCAGCACTGCGCCTGGATGGGGCTGGGCGCCACGAAGGTGCGGGTGGCGTGCAGCATCTCGGCCGGCAGGCCCGTGTGCTCGAACTTGAGCAGCGGCTTGATGTCGGTGGGGCCGCCTGACGGGCAGGGGAGAATGAAGAAGGGAAACGGGTCGCGTCGCGGACGCCGAATCGCGGGAAGAGGGGGGTGGGTGGCCAGGGAGCGCGGTGACGTGCGGGTATGTGTGTGTGTGGTGGGGGGGGGTTGGCAGCGCGGAGTTTGGGTGGGCAGCGGGGCGAGGCTCCGCGACGGCTGAGGCCGGGTCGCGCGCGGCCGCACGAGCGTGGAGGGTGGGGGGGGGAGGGGCGTTGCGGACGACGGGGAATGGCAGGCGAGCA
>LSYV01000098.1:174871-188395 GCA_001584585.1 Gonium pectorale | reverse complement strand
TGTTAAGGGAGGGGCGCGCCCCGGTTGCAATGGACGGGCAGATAGTTGTGCGGTCCTGGGCGGACGGTACCAGTGGCCGCGACATGGGCCACGCCTATGCCTCGCCAGACTGGCAGAGCCGAATCGGACGATGCACCCACGGCAACTACCTCGATGACGCCCGAAACCCTGATTGCCACAGCTTGCCCGGCTCGCTCAAAGCGGATGCCTAGTTATTTGGTAGCAGGATAGTAACGAGCTAAAGATAGAACCGTAGGGCCGGCCCCTCAGCCGCCGACTGCGTTTCGCCAGCCGCCGCGAAGACGACACACCTCGAAGCTCCTGTGTGTAGGTTGCCTGTTGTCGCGCTGCTGATAGCCTTCCCGAAGCTCCTGGCGCCAAGCAGCCGGGTTCACAACCCAACGAACTGACGCTAACGGACCCGGAGGTGCACTTGAGCAATGCAGCAAGCGCTAACAAAAGACGTTACAGGAATGTAAGGCTTGCAGGGCGGCCTTCGTGGAATCGAACCCTGCTCGTATTGGACGAGCAAGACGAATAACACTACTTCCTCGTCTTGTGCTCTGGTCCGCAGCCCCGACGGCGTGAACGTTAGCCCAGGGCTACTCTGCCATGTATGACGTGCCTGATACGTGCGGTAAGGGCGTCGTTGCAGCAATACACATGTCTTCTATCTGAAACCCCTGGCCATCTATCCTCCTGCAGGAGCGCCCTCCCAGGCCCCGTCGCTGGTTGATGTGTTCGCGCACATGGACCTGCCGCACCAGCAGCGCTTCATCCGCCTCCTCGGCCAGCGCAGCGCCCTGCGCCTCCGCAGCGCCTGCAAGCGCGCCCGTGACGTGGTGGACGTGTGCATGCCGGAGGCATACATACGCACCAAACCCCGCGACGACTACGGCGACGGCGACGGCGATCGCGGTGACTACTGGCGCGACGGCTGGCCCTCCGCGGTGCGCTCCCTGCTCCGCCAGCTGCCCGGTGCACGGCCCTCACCATCGACTCCTACATCGGCGGGGGGCTTTGGAAGGGGGAGGAGAGCAGGCTGCTCGCCCCCTTCGTACAAGCCGCGGCCCCTGTACGTGAGGAGGCTGCGCCAGCGGCCCCTGTACGTGAGGAGGCTGCGCCAGCGGCCCCTGTACGTGAGGAGGCTGCGCCAGCGGCCCCTGAGGCCGCTGTGGAAGCGGCGGCGGCCGCCATTCCACCCCAACGGCCGTGCCCCGGCGTCACAAGCCTGACCCTGATCGTGACGACCGACGTCCCGCCGCACTGGCACGGCAGCAGGCCACCCCCCGCGGTGCTCACCCCGCGCGCCGCGGCGTCCCTGCGCGCCCTCTTCCCCAGCCTGCGCGCCCTTGCGATCCGCGGCTCGTGGGCTGCGCCCCCCGCCCCCCTGCCCCCCGGCGCGCCCTGCGCCTGGCTGCCCCCGGCGCTGACCTCCCTGGAGCTCCCAGGGCCCCTCTGCCCCCCCGATTTCAGCTCCATAGGCCTCCTGCCCAACTTGGAGGAGCTGAACCTGGCCGCCGTGGTCGCGTCGGACGACCTGGGCCGCGCTCTCGCGTGCCTGCCCCGCCTGCGCCGCCTCAGCCTGCGAGTGCGCGGACCCGCCGCCCCCTCCCTCGCGCTCGTGGCCTGGTGTCCCCAGCCGGGCCTGGAGCGCGTCCACGCCGTCAGCGCCGCGGCCGCCCGCAAGCCGTGCCAGCCCCACGAGGCGGCGTACGACCTGCGCTCCGGCGAGCTGGAGCTGCAGCAGGAGCACGGCTGCCCCGCCCTGTCGGCGCTGGTGCCGTTGCTAGACGGCCTGCGAGCCCGCGCCCGCCGCGCGCACGAGAGCGCGAGCGAAACTGCCAGCACGAGCGGCGGCGGCGGCGACGGCGGCGGCGCCGCCGCCTTGACCTTTGCCGTCGGCGCGCGCCGTCGGCCGTGCCGAGTGCGCCTCCGCGGCGCCGTGGCGGTGGACGCTGCCGGCCTGGAGAGCGAGGAGGCGGCGACCTGGGCCGCCGAGGACCGTGTGGTGCTGGAGGCCGACACTCTGTTGCTCGACCCGTCCCTGGACTTGTCGGCGCTGTCGCGCGTGCTCGCCTTCCAGAGCTTGGCGTTCGGGGAGGTGGTGGTCAGGCGGGGCGACTGGAGCTGGCTGGAGAGGAGCGAGCGGCTGCGCGGGTGGCTGCGAGGCCTGGGGGAGGCGGTGCCGGTGGCGGTGGCCGCGGAGGTGTGGCTGTGCCTGGCTGAGCCCGCGTGCGTCTTCGAGCAGGTCTTCACGGCGGAGTTCCTGGCGGGCGCGCTGGAGACGTGGCCGACCCTCGGGTCGGTCCTGGTGGCGCTGGACTCGCGCAACGCAGCGACCCGTGGATCATCCGGCTACTTGGCGGGACCGCTGCGCGCCCTGCGGGCCAGGGTCCGGCGTCCGGGTGATTGCCAGGGAGCGGGCCCAGGCTTGCAGGCCGCTGGGGCCGTTGCGGACGGCGCTGAGGCCCCGGCCGGCGACGGCTGTGGGCGGCATGGGTGGTGTGGGGTGATGACGACTGGCGCGGGTTTCTCGGCCGAGGTGGTGGGCGCGGTGGGCTCCGGCATGCCGGAGGGCGATGGTGTTCACGTGGTGTTGGGCGACGACCCGCGGGTCGGCGGGGGACAGCAGCGAGTGGCTGCATTGGTCGCCGGGGCGGGCGGGCCGACGGCGCTGGACGTTGCGCGGCTGGGTCGTATGCTGTATGCAAACATCTAAGAGCCGCATCTAGGAGCCGCATGTAGGAGCCGCGTGAGAGGGCTCCCGTTATTCCCACCACTGTGGTAAAACGGTCGCTCGCTTCAACCGTCGTTTGTATGCAGATTTCTCTTTTCTTATGCATGGCCTGTCGGGCATGAAGTGTGGGCCGTGAAGTGGCGGCAGCAGCTGGCAACTAGGCATGCATGCAGGGGGCGGTGATGCACGCTGAACAAGCCGTGCTGTGCTGGCTGAGGAAGATTGGGACCTGTGGGCTGCGAAACGCGGAGCGCCCAATCTGAAGCGTTGCTTTGTGAGCAAAAGCTGTGGACGTGCCGAAAAGAGCGCGATCAGGTGTCCGCTGCGTGTTGCTGTGCGATGGACATTGGGCACACAGTATTTTTGACGCGGCCTTGTACCCGCGTATCTGCCTTGTACCTGTACGGGCCACGCCACCATTTATGTTTTTACCCTGTTAATACCTTCATTTATCGGCCACACACGCATCCAGTGCCATGGGGCGCATGCCGCGGTTCCGCACGTAGCCACGTGCGCCATCGTACACATGAGCATTGGTTTGAGCATACCGTTATGTATACATAACACACAGAGCATGGCGCGGAGTCTGATGAGTGGCGCCTGGTGAGTGGCGGGGGCATACGCCGGAGGATGGGATAGAGCATCTGCGCTGCCAGGGCGGTGGTCGGCCGGCAACGCTACCACATGCTGCGGTGGCTGGGCGCTGGGGCTGTATGGTGGATTGACGCTGATGCCCGCACCTTGCCAAGCTCCGAATCTTGGCTTTCGTAACCCGTCTGTTGCTCGCTGTGTGCAAAGCGACGAATTAAATGCCGTTGGAACGCCTTAACCGAGGGGTAGGACCTCCTGGCTCACAGGTGTGCTCTCGGGGGCTGTGGTGGTGTCGTTACGGTTCAGGGTAGCGGAGGGTGCCACCTACCGTTTGTTTGACCCCAGGCGTTGTCCGGCACATGCGAGGTTTACGACGGGTTTGTGGGTAAAGAGCAAGGACGGGGTCCCACCATGCCTGTCGAAGAGCCCGCGTATCATGCCATCCAGGCGTTCGAATCTTCTGAATACGGAAGGTGGCCACTGGGCTAATGATTGCCATGTATTCCTACGGGGAGGGGGAGGGAGGGCGCGGATGCCCGCTCCGACCGCACTCTCTCCCTAGAATGTCGGCTCGGTGTGGCGTGGCGCTGCCGGGCGCCAAGGCAGGGGCCTCCCCTCCCCCGCCTTCGCCCCCCTGCATTGCATGTGCCATGCAGTGTGATCCCCGGCTCCCGGCGTTCCGCCCCGTGTCACTTGCGTGCCCCATGTCGTGCCGATGTGTGCCAGGCGGCCGGAGGTGGCCTGAGGCGGCCTAGGGCGGCCATGACCGCCTTTAGGTGTGTTATGATGGACTGTAAGATTTACATGCTACCCTACACGCTTCCTGTTCCTTTCAAGCCCACCCGCAGCCCGCACGGTGCACGGAAAGACAGTTGACTGCCTCGCAACGGTAACCGCCCGGCAACCTTCCAGTCTCTCAGTTTGACGAGGTGTCATCCCATTAACTGTACAACTCCGTATGTGGCCATGTAGACAATCCTCAATGTAGAATATCCACCTCGCTCAATGCCCAAGTAAGCCTGCATTCGGACGATAAGCCAGTTTTTTTTGCACGCAGCACTGATCGTGTCCTATCGGCAGGGCACGAGGCAAGCCTTCTGGTGGCGGGAGAGCGAAGCGCGATGGTGGTAAGCGCGAGAAGTTGTTCCGGGAGCTCATGCTTGTAATGCAAATAATCAAATAAATGAGTTCCCTAATATAAGCTCGGCTGTGCGTGTCCTCCTCTGTTCCTTGCCGCCTTCAAAGGCCACTTTCTCACCCGGAAGGACGAGGCCGTCCAATGGTTTCAGCGCGAGGACTTCTCAACCGACGAGTTCATCGGTGCGGAGGGACCAGGGGCTCGCTACTGCCGCTGCCTTGGCGCAGTAGCACACGTGTTGGGTTTTGCACCCCCCCCCCACTCTTACATCGGGGCCGGCCCCGCCACACCTCGAGGGTGACCCCCCCTCCCCCCCTTGTTGCTACGGCAACTTAGGGCTGCTGCACTCTGAGCGGGAGCTGGACCAGGCGCGCAATGAGCTTTCGCAGCTCAACGAATACTGCAAGCAGGAGGTAACGACAACCCGTGCTGCGCGATTGGGGTCGCGGAAGATTGGGGCTCCCACCACCGCAGCTGGATCCCAAGTCCCGCTCGTCCACCAACCGTGCCAAAGCACCCCCCGGTGGCCTTGCGGCTTCCAACCCATATGAGCTCCCCGCCCTGCCACTCCCCGCCGGCGCCTCAACGAACGGGACCCCGTACCTCAACGGGTTGGGTTGGTTTTTGCCGCCCCATTGAGCTCCTTCGGGCTGATCTGTCCCCTTTTCCCCCGCCCACTCCCCACCTCCCCCCAGGTCCAGAAGGTTGTGCACGCGCACCACAAGGACTTTCTGGAGGCCAGCCGGGGCCTGCAGGACGTGGAGGCGCTTGTGGATGAGCTGCGGAACTACGTGTCCAGCGGCGCGGCGGTGGTGGCCAACCTGGCCGACCTGCCGCCCCTGCCCAAGAAGGTACGGACATGCGGGCTGGTGGGGGTGGGGTGCCCTGCCCGAGCTGCCTGCTGGTGGGGACCAGCGCCGCATCACGACTGCTGGAGAGTGGGCGGGGGTTGACGGGGGCGAGGGGCGGGGGGAGGCAGAAGGAGAGAGAACCCCCGCGTGCTCGCGATGCTGCTGGAGCCCGTGCCCCCACCTGCCAAGTGCGCTTCTAGGTCCCCCGAACCCATGGCCATGCCCCTGAGTCGGTGCCGTGCTGGCCGGCGCTCCGCTCCGCCCCCCTCCGCCCCGCTCCGTGCTGCGCGGGCGCAGGTGCCCCTGGGGTCGCACCTGCAGCTGTCGGCCCTGGACGGCGACGGCGGCACGGGGCGGCCGCAGCCGGCCACCGCCTGGGAGGCCATCCTGGCGCTGCAGGCGGAGCTGATCCAGGACCTGCAGGTGCGTGTGTGTTTGGGGGGTGGGTGGGAATAGGGGGAGCCCGTGAGGGGGGCCTGTAGGGGGGCTTTGGGGGAGAAGGGGTATGCATAAATACGAGCCATAGAACTTTGCCCAAAGCCCTCGCACGGCAACGTGGCCGCTTGTCGTCCACCAGAGCGGATGATGTGTGGCCCTTTTCCGGCGAGGTCCTGCAGCGGGGAGGTGGGGGTGGGGGGTCCCACAGCGGCGCCTTCCGCGCTCATGAAAGCTCGCAAACTGTTGGGTCGACCTGCCGCGCCGGGGCCCCCCCTTCACCCCGTGTGCCGCCGCCGCCGCGCAGGTGGCGGTGGCGGAGCAGGACTTCGCCCTCGCCCGCGCGCTGCTGCAGGCGGGGCGCGACATGATCGCGGTCGTGGAGCGGGACGCGGCCCAGCTGGCGGACCAGGTACGACGTGCGACGGTATGAGGGGTGTCTGCCCAGGGTGAGGGTTACCGGGACAGGACATGGCCGCGGCCAGCCGGCCTCCTGTCGCCCATATCAGGCGCTAGGTGGGGGTCCTACCACAGCTCCCTGCAACCGATGTGTATGTGGTAACGTCCGCGGTGTGCGGGAGCTGTCTGCGGGGGTCGCTTGCAGCCAAGCGGTCGTGTGCCTCCGCCTCCGCCCGCGCATGTGCGTCCTGTTCGCCGTCCTGTGCGTCCTGTTAATCATCGCTTGCCGCCAAGCGGTCGCGTGGCCCGGCCGTGCCGTCCCCTCGTCCCTGTTGCGGGCGCCTCCGACTCCGACTCCGACTCCGCCCGCGCCGTCCTGTGCGTCCTGGTCGCCGTGCCGCGGTCCTGGCGGCGGCAGGTGGGCGGCGACGGGCTGCCGGGGTGGCGCGCCGGCTTGGAGGCGGCGCTGACGGCGCAGAAGGCGGCGCTGGTGGAGGAGCTGACCCGGCAGCTGGGCCGGACCAACAGCAGCACCGTGGAGCGGCGCAACGCGGCGCAGGTGCGCATGTGTGTGTCTTGTGTTTGTCTTTTGGGGGGGGGAGATCTGGAGCCGGGGCCTGATGGCTGGCTGGCTGGTTCTGTTTGTTCTTGTTCTGGACATCTGGTCGAGGCGCAGGTGCGGGGTGCATAGGCAGGACCCCCGCGCGCCCTTGCGCGGCCCCCCTACCTCAACAAGTACAGGGGGACTGGGCTCCCGTCGTGGTGGGTTCGGGGTCGAGTACCGCCTGCGGTGTGCCGCTGTCCACAACTGTGGACAGCTGCGGCACTGCGGCAATGGCGGCCGCAGAACCGCATGGCGGCACCGAAACCTCCACTCGGGGAGGTCAGGGAGCGAGGTCGCACCCTCGCGCTGCGTGCTGCGTGCTGCGGCTCGGCTGCTTCCAGGTGGCTCAGTGGTCGGTCCGGGGCTGCCGCGGGCTGCCCCCCCTTTGCCGCCGCCTGGCCTGACCCCAGCCCCACCCCACGGACCCCCCCCCCGCGCCCGCAGACCCTGGGCCTGCTGGTGGGCCCCGGTCAGGCGACCCGCGCGCTGCTGCACTGCCACACGCTGCGCGTCCGCGCCGCGCAGCAGCAGCTGCTCCAGCAGCACTCGGCGGGTGGGGCAGGGCCGGGGTCGGTGACTGGGGTCCGGGTTCTGGGGAGGGGCCGATTTTTCGGAAAGTAGGAGGTGGAGCCTGAAAATGTGGTACCAGGGGTGGCGGCGCCGCTGCAGCTGCTCCAGCAGCACTCGGCGGGTGGGTCCGGGCGGGGTCAGCCTGGGCCGGTCAGCAACTACCGCCGGAGTAGAAGGGATTGAGTTACATAGGGCGGTGGGGTGGGGCGCCGAGGCCGGTGTGTGAATACCGGGGCGAGCGAAGGGGCCTCGAGACGTTGTTGCAAGGGGCCAGGGCCGCTGCCAGCGGGTTGGCGGGGGCTGGAATGCCCTGGCGTCAAAAACGTGCCGTCGTCCTCCCCGCTACTGCGTCCTGCTGCGTCCACCGTGTTGCGGCTTTGGACTCGTCGCAGCCCTCCCAGTGTGTTTTGGGCCGCGCCCTGCTGTTCGAGACGGTGTCTTGCCGTCACTGGTTGCCTCGTCCGTCCCTAACCTGTCTCGCGCCCCGCTGGACGCGACCCCCCCCCCCCCATACACACACACCGCGCCAGCTGGCGGCGACCCCGATGGCGTCGAGTACGCCGGCGGCCTGGCGCAGCGCACCTTCCTGGCCATCGGCACCGCCGCGGAGGACGTGCGCGCCGTCTTCCCCGCCCCTGACCCCGAACCCTCGACCCGCTCCACCGCCCCCACCGCCTCCGCCGCCCCTACCCCGCCCGACGCGGCCGCAATGCTGCCGTCCGTGTCGGCGCTGGTGGTGCAGTGGGCGGCAGACGAGGCGGGCCAGTGCGCGGAGCTGCTGCGGCGCCATGCGCTGACGCCGTTCGTGGCGACGGGCGGCGGCGTGGGGGCGCTGCTATGCGCGGGGCTGGCGCTGGTGTTCTGCGGCGCGCTGGAACTGAGCCACGGGCTGGCGCTGCGGGCGGTGTTCCAGCAGGAGCTGTGGCCGCCGCTGGAGGGTGCGTGCGTGCGTGCGGGTGGTTGGCGGCGTGTGGGGTTTGGGGAGGAGTGGGTGGGTGGGGCCGGAGCCAAAGGGGCCAAGGGGTGGGTGCGTGTGGCGGTTGCTGGCGAGCGGGGTCGGGGGGTAGTGAACAGGGGAAAAGGGTCGCGTCGCAGACACCGAATCGCTTTATGAAAAGCCGAGCTCGCGGTGGTTGGGTGGAGTTGTTGTCGACCTGTAAAACTTCAATGTCAGCGCGGGATGTTTTTTGGGGGGGGAGGGACCAAGGGGGCCATGGAATGTTTGGGTCTGGGTCTGGGGCCGCCGCTGGGGGTTGCTTTCACTGGCGGTTGGCGCGCGGGGATCAGGGGGGAGCGAAAGCGGGAAACGGGTACGTGTCGATCTGTCGAATGATTGAAGGTTGGGCCTCTGGTCTCCGGGGTTGCGTTTGGTTGGGGCACGGGGGGTGATAGGGTGGATCAGGGGCAGGCGGGGCGGGGTCGGAGGTGGGCCGCTGGGCCTGCTGTTGCTGTGTGGCGCGTGTGCGGTCGGGACGCCTGGGGGTAGTGGATTTGGAAGGCCTGGGGGGTGGATGGGGAGTTGGGGGGAAAGGGGAATGCACACCGACGAGCTGGGCGCCAGCAGCGTATGCCCCGTCGGGGGGTGGATGCGAGGGCCGCAGGCTGAGGGCGCTCACACGGAGCACAGAGCGAAACAGGATACCGTATAGTCTTAGTCGGCAGGCACACGACCTTGGCTTGGACTTGCCCCCAGGCCGCATCCCAGCCGCACGTCGAGGCCCGCGCGCTGTGGGTTGGTGCCGCTCGGCCCTTACTCTTGGGCACAACGACAGATGCAAGGCTGCGGTTGCGTCCGCGCGTGCGTCGCACACGGGGGGTCCCCCGGCATCGTGCGCACCGTCCTCCCCCCGCCCGTGTGACGACCCGTTTCCGGCCTTCGCTACCCCCCCCCTCTCCCGCCGCGCTGCCGCAGCCATCGTGCGGCGCCACCTGCACCGCCTGCGGGAGGAGGCGGCCGCCAGCGCCTCCCTCGACGCCACCAACGCAGCCCTCAAGGCCGTCGCAAGCCTGGCGGCAGCGGCGGCGGCAGAGGCCGGCGGCGCCGGGAACGGCCCTGAGGGGTCGGCGGGCGCCGACACTGGCGGCGGGGGCGGCGGCAGCGACAGCGGTGGTTTCCAGCTGCCGCCGCTGCCGGCGCTGCAGGAGCTGGAGGGCCACGCGATGAACGGGCTGGAGCTGCGCGGGGCGGCGCTGCAGCAGGTGCGGCGATATTTCATGTGGTTTGCCCGCCGCAGTGCGCTGGCCGAGGTGGGCGGCTTTGGCTGCGGTCGGGCAGTTGACGGGCTTGGTGGTGCTGTCACCCCATTGTCGCCTTGCCCCTGTTTGTGAAGGGGTGGTCCGCGTGTGGCGCGGAGGGGTGCGGCCCGTGCCGTACTTCCGTACACCCTGTGCAGTGTACGTCCCCCCACCCGGGTCCTCACGTGCGTGGGGTGCTGCGTGGCGTGGCGTGCGTGCTGTGCCCAAGGCAAGCGTTCTCCGCTTGGCATACGATTGTCCGTCCATGCCCAACGAACATACGCCAACAACGGTAGCTCATTGCCTCCTCATGCGCCGGGTGGATGTATCATATCACCAACGCCTCCCCGTCCCCCTTCTCCTCCTACGGTATCCCGCCCCCCACTGGCAGGCCAACGGAGGGGCTGCGGGCGGCGCGGCCGCCAGCGCGCCCGCTGGCCTCACCGCCCTGCCCATGCTCGCGCCGGAGCTGCGGGCGCTGGCGGAGGGGCTGGCGCCGCTGGGCTCCACACAGGCGGTGGCCGTCCTGCGGCAGGGCGTGCTGGCGGCGTTCGGCGCCGTGTGCGAGCAGGTAGCACCCGAAACACATACGCACGCGGCTCGCGAAAGCCCTTTGCTGTTCATCAGCGCAAAAGCCCTTGCTGTTCACTAGCTGCTGCGGCGCCCTTTGCCGTTCACTAGCTGCCGGTGCGCCCAGCTGTTGCCTTGCCCAGCTGTTGTTGTCAGTGGTTGGCGTGGCGTAGTTGCTTTTGGCCAGGGAGGCAAAACGTCGTAAGTGCCGCCAGCGCCGGGCATATCGACCGCACGCAGGTTGCGTAGGGCTTCCGGCTCCGCATGCTTGCAAATCCTGCCAACGACCTCCTCGACGATCTCCTTTTCCAAGGGCGACCTTGGCCGCTGTGCGTGACACTGCCGCCGCAGGTGTATGGCTCGCTCTCGCGCCTGGTCGCCAGCGCCGGGGCGGGCGGAGGTGCGGGCGGAGCCGGCGGCGGCCGGGACGCAGCGACCCACGGGTCGCGCCTGGCGTCCTACGTGGCCCAGGCAACGGAGCAGCTGCGGCTCTTTGCCGAGACGGACCTCCAGGTGCGCCCGGGTGCCGGGTCCTGTTGCGCGTTGTGGGCATGCCTGTTGGTTGTGTAACGTCTACGCGCAGCGTACCAAGCTGCCGTACCGGCGGGCATTCTCTTCCAGCATCTCAGGCAGAGTTTTGGGTGATTGGCTTTGGTAATGCCCTTCTGCAGACCGCCCTGTTGCCCCTGGCGAGCGTCGCCGGTACCGTTGCGCCGCCGGAGCTGCTGCTCCCGCTGCTGGCGCCGCTGAGCGGGCTGCTGGCGTCGCTGCCGCCACCGGCGCCCGATGCCCCGCCGGAGGCGCAGGAGTCGACGCGCAGCGCAGCAATGCAGCAGCGGCAGCAGCAGCAGCTGCAGCCCCCCTCCAGCGGCCCCGGCCCCATGGACCGCCTCCGTGCCGAGCTGGCGGCGGAGCAGGAGAAGCGGGAGGGCGAGGAGCGGCGCGCGCGTGAGGCCGAGGCGAGGGACAAGGCGCGCAGGGCCCAGGCGAGGGAGGAGGAGGAGGCGAAGGCGGCGGCGGCGGAGGAGGAGGCGGAGAGGGCGCGGCGCGCGGCTGCTGCGGAGGAGGAGCGGCTGCGGCGCAGCGCCCCGAGCGCCACGGCGTTGCCAAAGCCGTATCTTGTCCCAGAGGCAGCAGCCGCCTCTTCGGCCCAGCAGGCGCGCAACGCCGGCAAGCCGGATTCGCCCACTCGTTCTCTTGGCCAGCGGAAGCAGGCGGCTGAGGATAAACAGGCAGCTCACGGGAAGCGGGCGGCTTACGGGAAGCAGGCAGCTCAGGAGGCCGATACAGGCCGGGAGGACTACGAGGGCCAAGAGGCAGCAGCCGCGCCCGAGCCCGAGCCGCACCGGCACAGGGCCCAGGCGTCCGGTGACGTCCGGGCACGGGCCGACGCTGCGGGCGCCGGCGCTCGGCCCCAGAGCCGGCCCCGCTCCGCGATGCGGGCGCGGGAGGCGGAGGCCGAGGAGCCGGCTGGCCGGAGCCGGGGCCGGATTGGCAGGGTGAGGTGGCAGGACGGGGAGCCCGAGGCGGAGCCTGCCCGGACTCAGGCGGAGCCTGCCCAGCCGGACGCAGCGCGGCGGCGCGTCAAGTCGGCCGTGGACTTGCACGAGGAGGGCAACGACCAAGCGGACGATGGCGGCGGCGAGGAGGTGGCTGTGGCTCGCCAGCCGCGTTCGCGGTCGCAGCCGCGGGGGCGGTCCAGGGCGACCGACCATTCGGACGAGTGGGGCGCCGAGCCGCCGGCGCAATGGCAGGAGCCGCCGCAGGCCGCGGCGGCGGCGACGGCAGAGGAGCGCGGCAGCCGGCGGCGGCGGGGCGGCGAGATGGCCGTGGCCGCTGCCGGCGCGGACGTGGAGGACAGCGCCGGCGCGGGTCGCTCTGGGGCGCCCCGCCTGCGTCGCGAAAGCCCGGAGGCGCCTCAGGACCGCCCCCGGCGGCGGGCGGGCGAGGAGCTGCAGAACACGGCCGCGGCAGCAGCCTCGCGCTGGGCGGCTGAGGAGGCCGAGGAAGCGCCGGCGCGGCCCAGAGCCCGTGGGGCAAGGTCGAGCGCGGCTTCGGATGCGGAGGACCGGTCGCAGCCGTTGTCGTCGGCGTCGCCCGCGCGGACCAGGTTGCCGAGGCCCGAGTCCGCCCCCGTGCTGGACCGGGGCCCCGAGGGCGGTGCCGGTGAGGAAGGCGGCGCGGCTGCGAGGGCGGCGCGGCCGGAGTCGCGCCTGCGCCGGGTGCGGATCGCTGAGGAACCCGAGCAGGGTTTGCGTCACGCAGCCACAGCAGAGGAGGCGGACGACGGATCCAGGCCGAGGGCGGCGCTGGCAGCCGGGACCAGACCGCCGGAGGCTGCCTCGCGTGGGGAGGAGAGGCGCGGGCGCGAGGCAGCGGCCGGGGCGCGGGCGGGCGCAACGGGGCCGCAGGAGGAGCCGGGCGGGGCGCCGACGCAAGCCTCGCAGCCGTCTCGCCGGCCGGCTAAGTTTCAGCCATCAGACGACGACGAGGCGACAGCGGCTGAGGCGGCGGCTGAGGCGGCGACTGAGGCGAGGGCGTCCGAGACGGTGGAGGCCCGGCGGGGTGCGAGGCGCATCGGTGCCGCGGCTCAGGGCAGCAGCGCCGATGAGCCCGTGGGGCAGCCCGCAAAGGCCGCCTCCGTGGGCAACAAACAGACGGCCGGCGGGCCGCTGGCGGCGCCGGCCGAGGGCGAACGCAGGGCTGCCGCCGCCGCTGCGGTCAGGGAGGCGACCAGCAGGGAGGCGGGCAACGCCCGAGCCAGTTCAGCACCGGTGGCAGCCGCTGCTGGCGGGGCGCGCAGGCCCAACCGCTTTGGTGTGGTGCTCAGCGACGACGAGGACGAGGAGGGGAATGGGCCCGGATTGGCGCCGCGCCCGCGGCGACCGCGACCGGCCGCGGCTGCAGCCGGCGCCGCAGCTGGCGCAGGCACCGCCGAGCCTGCTGCCGCGTCGTCGTTTCCACGCGTTGCCGACGACGAGGAGGATGGGCCCGCGCTTGCGCCCCGCCTGCGGCGAGCGCGACCGGCCGAGGGCCTGGAAGAGGCCGGCAGCAGGGCCTCGCCCAACGCGCCGGCGCCGGCGAGGGTGGCCCGCGCTGAGATGGCGCAGCGGGACGAGGGCCGCATCCCCGGGGAGCAGGTGATGCGCGCGTGTGTGTGTGTGGCCTGTGTGGCAGGGTTTGTGTAGCTCACACCGGGGCCGGGGCGCATAGCGGGTGGCGCACACTGCATTCGGGCCCTACCTTACACACATGTAAAGTACAACGACGCCATCATTTTCGCGCATGCGCTCGTCGTATGTCGTTTTCCTTTCAACACATGTAAACTCTCCGCGCGACCCCGGGGGGGGAAGGTGCACCGCTTTCGGGTTGGGTTGTTACAGTCGCGTTG
>LSYV01000098.1:117432-159865 GCA_001584585.1 Gonium pectorale | reverse complement strand
CCAAGCCAGCCACCGGCGGCGCTTCGCCGCGCCCGGCAAAGACGCTGCCGTGCGACTTGTCCGCTCAGAAGCACCGGGTGAAGACCTGGGATGAGCTAGTTAAGCTGCTGAAAGAGCTCAGCGGACCTGCGGCCGACGCCGGAGCCAGTGCCGGAGCCAGTGCCGGAGCCGGTGCCGCAGCGCCTGCGGGCAAAAACAAGGACAAGGGTGCAGCGGCAGCGCCTGGTGGCCCCGCGGCGCCCGACGGCGGCGCGCCGCTGCCCGCCTTGTCGCTGGCCGGCGGCACCGTTGACCACGTCATTGACCTGTGCGGCGCCGAGCTGACGTCGCTCAAGAAGCCCCTGCACGTCACGGTCCGGCGCCTGATGCTCCGCAACGGCAAGCTGCGGCTGCTCGAGGGCTGCCGGCTGGTGCTGGAGGCGCCCGGCATGAGGCTCCTGGAGGTGGCCGTCAGCGGCGTCGGCTGCCCTGGTGTCCCCAGGAAGATCGAGCGCGGCATTGTGGAGGTCCTCGGCGCCGGCAACACAGCCTACTTTGACAGGTGCACCTTCGTCGGCCCGCTGGGGGAGCAGCCGGGGCTGGGGCCGCAGGCCAAGAAGCAACACGCCGGGGCCGATCAGCAGGCGCGGGGGTTGGCCGGGGCCGGCGCCGGCGCCGGCCAGGCCGGGGCGCAGGAGGGTGAGGTCACCGCCGCCGGCGCGGCGTACGCGTGCTTGGCGGTGGGCGCCGGCGCGCACGCGCACCTCGCCAACTGCAGGCTGACGGGCGCCGGCCGGGACGGGCTGCTGTCGTGGGGCGCGCTCACCCGCGTCGTCGCGGAGCTCTGCGAGGCGCGCGGCTGCGGCGCGAGCGGCTTCGCGTCGGTCAAGGGCAGCCGCATGGGGCAGCTCACGCGCTGCGTCGCGTACGGCAACGGGACGTACGGCTTCTGCAGTGAGGACCCGGGCTCCTTCATGGAGGTGGGCGCGGGCTGCCGGTCGGAGCGCAACAACATCGGCTACGGTGTGACGCACAACGGCGCCATGATGGTCGCGGACGGGTCCATCGCGAGGCGCAACCGCGAGTCCGGCTTCTCCGCGGCCAAGGTGGCGCCCTTCACCAGCACGCCGCCGTCCTCCATGACCGTCGGCCGGCGCTGCGTGGCGGAGCTCAATGCCACGGGCTTCATGGTGCTCGACGGCTGCAGCCTGGTCGTGGGCGAGGGGTCGGTGGCACGGGGCAGCACCTCGGGCGCGGGCTTCCTGTCGTCCGGGCCGCGGTCGGTGCTGACCGTCGGCGCGAACTGCCGCGCGGAGGGCTGCGCCGGCGCCGGCTTTGCCTGCGAGGCCGGCGGCAAGCTCACCGCCGGCGACGCGTGCGTCGCGCTGGGCAACACGGGGTACGGGTTCTGCTCGGACGGCGACTCGCGCGCGGGCGGCGGCCGGTGCTTCGTGTCGACGGTCGTCGTGGGGGCCAGGTGCCGGGCGGAGCGCAACGGCGAGGGCGGCTTCGCGGCCACCCACGGCGGCAGCCTGACCGGCGGCGAGGAGTGCCTGGCAAAGGCCAACTCCGACGTGGGGTACATCTCCGCGGGAGCCGGCTCCTTCCTCGAGGTGGGGCCGCGCAGCAGCGCGCAGGGCCAGACTGCGGGCCGCGCCGGCGACGGCAACGGCTTTGCCGTGATGGACGGCGGCGCGCTGGTGGCCCGGCCGGGCTGCAGCGCGCGGCGCAACGCGCTCTACGGCTTCCTCTCGCAGCACCGCGGCTCGACGCTGAGGGCGGAGGAGGGCTGCATCTCCGAGGCCAACGACGACGCGGGGTACCTGTCGATTGAGGGCGGCAGGCTGGACGCTGGGCCGGGCTGCCAGGCGGTCCGGGGCAAGGCGGAGGGGTTCTGCTCTACGGGGGGCCACATGACCCTGGGGGCCGGCTGCCGCGCGGCTGAGAACGCGGGCGACGGAGTACTGGTGTGCCGGCGCGGGATCGACCTAGGGGGTGGCCGCAGCGGGCTAGGCCCCGAGTGCGGCACCATGGACGCGTCCGTTGGCAGCTGCGTCGCCGAGCGGAACGGCGGTGCGGGTTTCTGCGTCGAGGACGACGGCTGCGAGCTGACGGTCGGCGCGGGCAGCGCGGCGAGGGCCAACAAGGGCGGCGCGGGGTACCTGGCCAAGGCGGGGGGCATGATGGCGGTCGCGGAGGGGAGCGTGGCGGAGCGCAACGCCGGCTGGGGGCTGCTGGTCACCGGGGCGGGCGCGCGCATGCGGCTGGCTGCGGGCTGCCGGGAAGCTGCGGCGCAGGGCGGCAACGCCCTGGGCGCCGTGAGCTGCGCGGCCGGTGCGGGCTTGATGGAGGTGTGAGTGCGAGGTAACGGGGGCGTAGCTCTGGCGGCGGCAGTATGGGCCCCTGACAGCTTGCCGCGTACTGCGAATGCGCCACTGCGGGAAGGGCTGGGCGGCACCAATCCTAGTGCCCGAAACCCCTAGTACCCTAAAACCCTATTAACTCTAGTACGATACAACATCGTCTCGGCGGGATTGTCTCTGACTATTTTTGCATGCAAACAGGGCGTCTGGACAGTTGATTACACTGTTTGTTGACCACGCCTTGCTGATGCAGATTGCGAGTACCGCCGTACTCCGCATGGTGGCTGTACCTGTGCAAGTTTCCCCTAATGAGCTTACGAACTATTATGTTGACACATGCTCGGATGTTGCGTTGGCCAGCATTTTGAATTCCTTCACGGTTCACGGGTTGCCCGTAAACAGCATATATTATTGCAGGCGTTCGGCCGAGTGGCCGTACCGTACGCGCAGTGTTGGTCCTTGCGGCCCGTTGAGCAAGGGTGTTCCGTACGGCACGGACCGTACGGTTTTAGGAGTTGGGTTGAGGCAACATGTCCGCAGCCGTTGGCCGTCCTCAATCGCACCATTGAAAACCCCTTTGAAGGCACCTACTGTGTTCTGTTTGCAGGCAACCAAACCCAATTGTACGTTGAACTACGGGCGAAGCACCCAGATTGCGATAGACGGTTAGGGCGCACGGGCGTGCCTTTTCAAGACTAAGAATGGAAGAAAAAAAGAATGGAAGAGGAGGTTGGGATTCCGGTTCGCAAGCATACCAGTACCTCAAAGAGGCCCGGGTCTGGTGGGACCTCCCGGGCGGTCCGCAGGTGTAATCGCCCCGTGGCAGCCCCGGGCTTGCATTCGCATCTAGTTTCGAGGTTGGGTCGTATCTCCTTGGTGCGGTGCGGGTGCGGTCTCACGCATGTCACCCGGCGCATGCGTCCGAAATTGTCACAGAGATTACAGCAGTTGCAAGCACCACAGACGCCGCGCTTGGGGGCAGTCCGGCGGCGCCAATCACTCGTAGGAGCCGATCGCTGCCGCCGCACTCGCAGCCGCCAGCGCCGCAGCCACGCTGTCGGCGGCTAACCGGCGCGCGGCTGCCAGCTGCGCAGCCACCTCACTGTCAATCGCAGGCCGCCGCGGCTCCGCCGCGCTCTTCCCAACGTCGTCCTCGTCCCCGCTATCATCATCAGCAGCAGTAGTCGGCACGCCCGGGGCGCCTCCTCCTTCCCCTGGGGGCCCCGGCCCGCCCTGGCCGGTCCGCCGCCGCCCTGCCTCGGGGCCTGGCGCCGCGCCTGTCCCGGAATCGGAGGCCTCCCCGAGCTGCTGCCCCCGGGACCCATGGCGTGCCAGTGGCGCCGCCCTCGCGACATGAGGCGCCCGGTCTACGTCGCGGTGCGAGCTGCTTGGAGGGTCGTCCGCCTGCTCCCGCCCTGTCCCTGCTCCGGCCGATGACCCCCCCGACGCCTCCAAATCGGCGGTGAGGGCGCGGACGGCGCTGATGCCGCTCCCTGCCCCGCGGCGCCCCTTTGCGGGCGACGCCTTGGAGGCCGTGCTGCTGGGCGCCGCCGGCGACGAGCAAGAGGCCTCGTCGGCCGTCCCGCCCGCGGCCGCTGACTCCCGAGAGCCCCTGGACAGCATAGCCTGGACACAGGACATGGGGCCGCACGGGTATTTACGCATGCACGTTCAGAGGGGCGCCCAGTATGTGTCATGCCACTGCGTCGGCACAGGAACTCTCCAATACGGTTGGGCTCAACGCAACGCTAATGGCGTTATGACCACACATCAATGAGGTGGGTGTGGGACAGGCGCTGTCCGAAACCTCCCACGATGGCCGCACCTGCAGACCCTCCGTCAGCGCCTGCAGTCCCGAGGCGATGCTCGCGAAACCCGGGATGTCCACCGCGTCCGCACTGGGCTTGGCAGCCGACGAGGCCTTCGATGCCCCCCCGCCGCCGCCGCCGCCGCCACCGCTGCCGCCGCTGCCAGCGGACTTGAAAGTGCCCGCGCCGCCCTGCCGAGCCAGGTTCCGCAGGAACGAGGGCGGCGATAGGTCCTCCGCCGAGCCCGCCCGCGCGCTAGCTCCTACATCGCCGGCTGCGGCCTGCGAAGTCGACGCCGGCCGGTCGTGTGCGCCCCCGGCCCCGCCGGAGCCAATACTTCCGCCGGGCGCGGCGCTGTCCCCGCGGCCCGGCGGCGGCTCCCACACGTCGCCGGGTACGTTGCGCCCGCACCGGGTGCGGTAGCGCAGGCCCTCGCAGCTGAAGTATAGCTCCAGGGAGTGGCTGGAGGAGACGTAGCGAATGCCGAGGTGGGGATCGAGCTGCATGTCGATGTGGCTGGGAGGCGGGGGCGGCGGGGGCGGCGGCGCGCGCGGCGCGGCGAGCGGGAACGGCAGCGCGATGGTGGGCGGAGGGGCGCTGTCGCCGGCAGCGTCGGCATCGCGCCAGCGCCTCGTGATGTCGCCGGCGGGGCTGTAGCACGTGCCTGCTCGGAGCAGCGGGAGGCGAGGGACCGGCGGCGAGCGGCCACATGTCATGTCATGTCAGGGCACATCGAGCGCGCTTGGCAACAGCCTTGGAAAACTAGGGACACACGGCCGCTTACGATGTTGCAGTATCCCGCAACAGGGCCCGTAAGCGGCCGGAACATCGCCGCTGTGGGAGCCGGTGGCAAGGAGCGGCTTGGCCGCCGGACGGGCGAATGCGGCTGGCGTCCCAGCCCGCTCCTATCAAACCCTGTTTCTCGCACTCCCCGCTCCGCCACAAAGTCGCCCCAGTCCCTCAGCCGCGCTCTGTTCGTTGTGTTCCCCATCGCTCACGCCCGCGCACTCACCTGCCCCGGTAACCCGGCTGTACATGAGCATCAGCCCGCCGCCGGGGTACTGCACGAAGCCGCCCTGCGCGTCCCACGACACCGCCACGCCACCAGCGCGATACATCGCCATCATCTTGTACGAGCATCGGGGCGCGTCCCCGTCCCCGCCGCCATCGGCGGCGCCGTCGCCGGCGGCACCGCCATCACCCTGCGCCTCCGGCGCCTCCGGCGAGGAGTAGTCTGCGTCCACCGTCACGGCCATGTCGCCGCCGGGCCACGAGGCCGCCAGCGAGCCGTCGCGCCGCACCACGACCGCGCGGCCACCCCCGCGGTTGACTGGGTACTTGGCCTCGTAGTCGATGACGTGCGCGTCGGGAGGCGGCGGCCGCACCGGCTGCGCGGGCGGGCCGGAGCCGGCCGCCCGCGCGCGCGGCGCCCCGCTGTAGCGCACGGGCAGCTTGGTGGGGTCGAAGCGGGGCAGCGCGTCCACCACCGCCTGAGGGGCCGGGCGGTGAGGGGCAGGGGTCGGCCCGCGTGCCAGTCGCTGCAGGCTGACGCAGAAAACTGTGTGACGCGCTCGGCTCCGCGTGCAGGTTGCTCTACGGCAAGCAGCTTGTGATGGGCTGGAGCCCGCAGCGGCGCAGGCGCAGGGTGGCGTCGACAAAGCGCGGCCATCGTGGGGCGGACTCGACAGACCACATCGCTGCGCGCCGCTCGCCGTGAGCAATGTTCAAGCTGTTGAGCTCGCGCCAACGCACCGGCCGCCACACCGGCAGGCAGGCAGCCAAGCAAACAGGGCCGCGACCGCGCACCTGGAACTGCGTCCCTTGCAGCTGCGACGCTGGCCGCAGGAGCCCGTTCGGCAACGGCGGGCGCCGCGACGCCGCGCCGCGCACCGTGCCCGCCCGCGAGGACGCGGCCGAGGTGGCGGAGGAGAAGGACGACATCTGCTCCAGCTGCGGCGTCGCCCCGGGGCCCTCCCCGTCGCCGGCCGGGTCTCCCGCGACGCCTGCTTCCCCTTGCGGGTAGGCCCGGTGCGACGACACCCTGTCCGGCACTGCGGGAACAGTACCAGCAGACAAACCAAGCCATGAAGGCAGACAGACAGACAAAACGTACAAGCAGGAGCGCAATATGGTTCTTAGCTGATAAACCAGAAGACATGATGCCACCTGGTGGTGGGCGCCACAGCATCAGCAGGCTGCGCTGGGAATGCAAGGGTGCAGAGGTGCAGCCGCCAGCGCCCCTCCCTCGACAAGGATGCGGCACCAGTGCCGGTTTCCCCAGGCGCTCCGCCCGCGTGTGAGGAGTCTTACGTGCGTCGTCCGAGCAGCTCCGCGAGGGCCGCCGCGCTCCGGCGGGCGGCAGGCGCGAGTCCGGAGCGGGTCCGGGTTGAGAGCCGTTCGAGGGCCGGCGCCCCGCGGCTCCTCTCCGCCCCATCCTCACGCTCGCCCCGTCGCTGCCGCGGCTATGCATCGGCGACCAGTCGCTGCTGCTGCCTGTACAACGAAAGAGGCACGTCAAGGGTACGGCCCGATACGTCACACGCCCCCGTGCCAGGAGCTGGCTATCGACGGCACGCGGTCATTGCCCTAAAATCAAAATCAACCTGGCCCGAGTACGGTGCGGGAGCACCCCGCACGGCGCAGTACGGTATTCGCCATGGTGCGGCAGCCCGCACCTGGCTGCGATCCCAGGAGGCCCGACGCCCCAAGCGACCCCGTCGCTGCCGGGGCACTGCCGGGCGCAGGCGGGCGCCCCGCCAGCAGCGCCTCCACGTCCAGCGCGTCACTCGCCTGGCAACCCCCGGGACAGCGCGGCAAGCACCCAGGGGGGCATGGTCACAGTGGGGTCGTCGGGAGGGCACGCACAGAAAACCGTAGCGGGAGCGGGAGCAGAACTACAGGCGCGGCAGCACGCCGCCGACGCCAGCTGCGGTATGGATACAGGTACAGATGCGGTATGCAAGAGTGTACCCAACATCGGTTATTGGTACGCCGGGTCAGGAGGATGGTGAGGATCAGGGAAGCACGCTGCTGTAGGGTGTCCACTGTCCAGCCCATTAGCTGGACGTACACGCTTTCGAGTGCATGCCTTGCTTGGCTAGCGTTTGTATAGCGTTGCTAGCGTCTTTCGCGCTACAACACCCGCACCTCCCGTTCCGCCGGCTCGACGGGCCGCCCGTCCACGAGCCGCAGCCCGGGGCACAGCCGCAGCGCCACCCTCCGGACGTGGTCAACCGGCAGCGCCTGGTGGGACAGGACCAATAAGGGTCGGCGCAGCGCGGCCAGCTATGGCACTCCGAGAGCTCACACCGCCGAGGTGCGCTGCGCTGTTCTTACCCATCACACTTTGCTACCATAACTCGCAGTGCAACCCCGTGTCCCCCTGTGTCCCCCTGTGTCCTGATGCCGCGACATGGCGGTAACCCCTTCCTCGTCAGGTGCGCGTCCTCCCTCTGGGCCTCACGTCGCATGCGCGGTGCATGTCCCTCGTCACCCCCCCCCCGACGTACTGAGAATGCCTTCCAACCCTCTACCCCCCGACGTACCTTGACGACCGGGTTGTTGGCGATGGCCAGTCGCTGCAGGCCCGGCAGCCCCGCCATCACGAGCAGCTCCGCCGGCGCCGCCAGGGCGTTGTTCTGCAGCCACAGGTCCGCGAGCGCCACCAGGCCGGAGAGCGGCGCCAGGGAGGCGACCTGCGCGCGCCGTTGGGACACGCCGCAGCTGGGTGGGGTCTAAAGAGGACTCGGGGAAGCGTAACCGCACGTACGATGCAGCCTCCGCATGCAGTAGCAACTTCCGCCTGGATGCCTGGAACTGCGCGTGCGACAGCCGGGGCCCGGGCGCGGGCCCTTCCCTCGATAGCACGAGAGCCGGCACGGTACGACGGTAAGAGAGGAGACAAGCCGTACAACACATGGGGCCGGTGCGCACCTTGTTGTAGCTCACGTTCAAGCTGACTAGGCATGTTAGGCTCTGCAAGCCCTGTGGTTGCACATAGCGTTACCAAAGCGAACTGGGCTTTACGAGGAGGAAGGGAGGGCGAACTGGGCTTAAAGAGGAGGAAAGGAGGGCGAACTGGGCTTTACGAAGAGGAAAGGAGGGCGAACTGGGCTTTACGAGGAGGAAAGGAGGGCGAACGCGCTGCCAATCCACTCATGCTGCACTGCAGACGCAGCGGCCGACGCGCCCTCGCTCGCGGATATGCACGCAGGTCAAGCTCCCAGCCGCGACCAAAGCGCACGCGACGAAAGGACGCATTCCGACACCGGTTGGGAGACTACGAAGGGCAGACAGATGTGCAAGCTCCCCGCCCCGCCCCGACCCAACTGCGACCCACGCACACGTGCTCGCGGCAACCCGGTACCGGCGTTGGGTCACAACGACTCTCGAAACAGTTTCCACGGCCCCTGGGGACCTGCGAAGTGCCCCGGCCCTTGGGGACCCGCGAAGTGCCCCGGCCCTTGGGGACCCGCGAAGTGCCCCGGCCCTTGGGGACCCGCGAAGTGCCCCGCTGTGCACCCACCTTGAGGCTGACGAGCTGGTTGTGGGACAAGTTGAGCGATTGCAGGCGGGTTAGCGGCGAGAGGCCCGCTAGCCCCGACAGGGAGTTGAACGCAAGCGACAAGCTCCGCAGGTTGACTGCCGTCGACAGCGCCCCCACGTCGGTGGCTCCCTGGGTAACAAAGCCACAAGCGCGTGTGGGGATACCGATACACGGAACTGTGGTAGCATAACGTGCCATGAGCAATTGGGTCAGCGGAGGCTTGTGGAACACATGCCGTACCTTGTTGGCAAGGATGAGCTCCTCCACGTCCCGGATATCCGAGGCGAACGCGGCCTCCTTAATGTCCTGTACGTAGCAAAGCCCGCATGGCACACGTCCATACAGACACTCAGTGGATGGCTGTTGGCCGTGGTAACAACCCCTCCAACCTGTGGCACGGTCAGTTGGACACGGGAATGCAGCGCCAACACCCGCGCGCCATTCGGCGTACACGTACGGTAGCCCCAGCGAAGCATTGCGTTTGTGCCTCTATGACGCACACAGCCACCCTCAGCCATCCTGCCATGGTGGAGCTCCGTTTGCTAAGAGGTAAGTCTAACCTCTTTGATGACCTACCCATGCGGTGATCGACATGTGCTAACGCGTCATTTCGAAGGGCACGTAGCGCGGCAACTTATGTATTACTAGGCCCTGTCTGCCCCAAAATTGTTTTGGCACATTATGCATAGAGTTTTATTATGATAGAGCGAATGGCTGCGGAAGGAAGACAGATAGGGCAGGGAAGCAGTGTTCATGCATGTGCACATTCCGGCATTTATGTTTATTTTTGGCGAGATCAGTAATAGTTGTCGTCTCTCGCCCATAGCTCCCGCAGTCTGTGTCGTAGCGGGTCTACGGCATCAATGGCCTGACCCTTTGCCCAATTATTATATCATTCGACAACGTGCCGTGAACGCCACGCTTACGGTGCTTTGTATTAAAATGAGATACAGGCTGTAGCCCGGAGACAGCTGAAATTATATTGTGCCGAGGGCCAATTGCTTCCGGAAGCCCCCGCATGGACAAAAGCGACGCAGATAATGGCTCCGGGCCAGATGCGGCGGGAGCAGCGGGCGAGGAAGAGCCGGCGATCGACGAGGAGCTGGAGGAGCTTGACTACGGCCAGCAGGAGCTGCTGGAGGAATACTATGATGAGGAGGAGGCGGCCGCACATGCTCAGGCAGAAGCAGCGCGTGAGGAGGAGGGCGCACCTGCCATGGACGCACGGGAGCCACGCTCCGACTCCGGCGACGGCGACAGCCCCGGCCAGCGGGCCCCTGGCAGCCCCCGCCTAATTGAGCAGCTAGGTACCCACGCTGATGAGCGCTCTCGCGGTACCCACGCGGATGATGAGCATGCTGCTGACCGGACTACAGCACAGCCTGCAGCGCGGGACTTCGACCGCCCCAGCGACAGGTGGGAGCCCAGCCGCAGCCTCGAGCGAGACACAGATCAACGGCAGGAGGACCGTGCGCCCCGCGAAGTGCCCTCTCGGCCCCGGCCTGCGTGGGACGGGCCTGGCCCTCCTGGGGCCCGGCGGGACGACCGCGCGCCCCCACGCGATGATATGGGCGCAGGCGGCCGTGATGAGCGGCCGCCTCCCCGGGATGACCAGCCGTCAGCCCGGGACGAGCGGCCGCCTCCCCGAGGTGATCGGCCGCCTGCTCGGGACGAGCGGCGGCCTGACCGGGACGAGCGCTGGCCGCCCGCCCGGGACGAGCGGCGGCCTCCTCGGGACGACCGGCCGGATTCCCGAGATGACCAGCCGCCCGCCCGGAACGAGCGACGGCCTCCTCGGGACGACCGACCATATTCCCAAATTGACCGGCCACCTCCTCGGGACGACCGACCATATTCCCGAGATGACCGGCCGCTTGCCCGGGACGACCGACCGTATTCCCGAGATGACCGGCCGCCCCTTCGGGATGAGCGTCCCCCTGCCCGGGACGAGAGGCTCTCTGGTCGCGATGAGCGCGGGCCACCGCGGGACGAGCGTGGGCCACCGCGGGAGGAGCGTGGGCCACCGCGGGAGGAGCGCAGGGCAGGCCGGGACGACCGCTGGCCGCAGCGGGAGGAGCGAGGCCGCAGCGGGCGCGACGCCTGGTATGACGAGGACAGGAGCCGCAGCCGTGCGGAGCCACCCCGTACCAGCTCCGCTCCCTCCGAACTTGGACGCGAGCGTCAGGTGGAACGGACCAGGGAATGGGAATGGGAGAGAGATCGGGCCAGGGAGCGGGCTGGCGGCGCGGAACGGTACGGGCGGCCAGAGCCGCCGTTGCGGGAGATGCCAGGCGGCAGCGCAAGCAGGCCGGCCGCCAGGCCGGCCGCGACACCACCACTGGCCGATGCCGCAGCGCGGCGAGACGCGGAGCCGCGCTTGGCGCGCGCGCCGTATGGGCCGCCAAACATGCGCCGCGAGGAGCCGCAGCCGTTCCAGCGGCAGCAGCAGGTCCAGCAACAGGAGCAGCGCGAGCGCCGTGCTGACGAGGAGCAGCTGCCGCGGCCGGACGCTGCAGCTGCACTGCCCCCGCGGGACGGGTCCCTGCAGCCCGGGACGCTGCGTGATGGCGAGTCCCCGCAGAACGGCAAGGCACGCAGCGTGGAGGAGGAGAGCAACGAAGAGCGCGATAGCGGTGAGCAGCAGCAGCAGCGAGATCCCGACCTTGTGAACAATGACAGCGAGCGCCCTGGGCGCGATGCCGAAGGCGCGGGCTCGCCTGACGGGGCTGCTGACCCGCAGCTAGGTGTGGGAGATGACGGCCGCGGCGAACATGGAGGCGGGCCCCGAGGCGACCCCGTCAGCAGCGGACGGGCCATCGATGAGCTTCATAGCCGCCGGGAGTCTAGATGGTCGGCTGCCGCAGGCAGGGCCCCTAGCGCGGGGCCTGCTGAAGAGGAGCGTGGCCCTGATAATGGGCCTGACCGAGAGCAGCCGGGCGGCAGAGATGCCGGCAGGCAAGAGCTGCGGCACGATGAGCGTCGCTGCAGGCGCCCGTCCCCGCAGCCAGGCGACTCGCCGCGCTGGCGCCGGTCTCCTCGCCGGGGCGAGTCGCCGCGCGCGCGCCGCCCCGAGGCGGACCCGGAGGCGGAGCGGCGCGGCTACCTGGGCGAAGGCAATGCCTTGCGCGCAGCGGAGCGCCGGAGCCCGCGGCCGCAGTACCCTGACGCTGGTCTTGGCGGCCGGGATCTGGGCCGCGGCCGCAGCCGGGAGCACGACACGGTGGCGGAGCAGGGGCGGGGACGTGATGGGGACGGCAGGGGCGGCAGCGGGGCGGAGCTGGGCCCCGAAGGCGGCTTTGAGCACCGGGAGCTGCCTCGGGCGAGCCCGCTGCCGGGCGGCGACAGCGCGAACGGACGCAGCAGCCCGCTGCGAGATGCGGGGGTTGTCGGACAGCGGCGCAGCGAAGGTTCTCCCGCTGAGGAAGGCCGGCGCGCAGGTCGGCCGGGCAGTAGTGAGTGCGGCCCGGAGAACGACGCCGCGGACCTTGGCGGCGCGGTGGGCGGCTCTGACGCCGGCAACGCGACCTCTGTAGCCGCCCCGCGAGCGCGTGCTCCATTCTTCGTTGGCGGCTTGCGCTCCTCTTCGCAGGAGGGGTGGCGCCCTCGCGATCCGTCGCGGTGGGGGTCGGCTGATCGGCTGGCTCGCGAGTCGCAGGCCGCCCATCGCAGGGAGGGCGCCGGACCCTTACCCGACGCTGCCCCAGAAGGCGCGGCGGAGCGGGCCTTCGGTGCTGACCGTCGGGAGGGTAGCCTAGGCAGGGGCGCAGCGCCGCCTGCCGTACCGGAGGAGCAGCGCCGGTCGAGGTTCCGTAGCCCCGGCGGCGACGGTGGCCCGGATGCTGCAGCGGATGCCTTCGTGGCAGCTCCACGGCAGCCTGAACCGTGCCGCGATGGCGCTGATATGGACACAGACCAACCGTCGGCGCCTCGTGCGGAGCCGGCCGCGGTGTGGGGTGCTGCGGCAGGCCGCAAGCGGCCAGCCTCGCCGCCCAGAGGCGATGCTCCTCCTCCGCCGCCGCCTGCGCGGCACCGGTCGCGCTGGGAGCGTTCGCCGCAGCGGGGGGACCCGGGAGACACTGCGCCGTCGCGGGATGCCGCGTCGGAAGCGGCGGCCCCGCGGGGCGGCGCCGCTGCCCCACCATTGACGAGCTCACTGCCAGATGCCCAGCAGATGCGGAGCGGTGACGATGCCGAGGGTCGGGCTGAGCCCCGGGAGCGGCGGCGTGAGGCGCCTGTGGACACTGACCGTGGTGCGCGGCGGCCTCCAGAGCGGGGTGAATTTCCGGGCGGACCAGGGAGGGACGGTGGCGGCGCCCGTGCCGGTGACTGCCCCCCGCCACAGGAGCGCCACGGCAGTCTGGAGAGAGGAGAGCGGCACGGATCGGGGCAGGCAAGTAACCCTGGGGGCGGCAACGGCGACGGCAGCTGGCGGCGTGAGCCCCCAAGGGACGAGCGGAGGGGCCACGATCCATACCCAGCGCGCGACGACAGGCGGCCCCCGTCGCGTGATGGGGCCGGTCCGCGGGAGCCAGATCGCCGGTCGCCCGCGGGGCGGCGTGACAGAGCCTCACCACCGCCGCACCTGCCACCGCACCCGCCGCCGCTGCTCCCCAACGGCGATGGCCGCAGGGCGCCCTCCGAGGGTGCGCGGCGGCCACCCGGCGATGTGCGTCACGGAGGCGGGGACTACGTGGACCGCCGTCCGCCGCCACCACCCCCGCCGCCGGCGCAGCGGCCGGACGACTACGACGGGCGGCGGCAGCCGCCGCCACCGGAGTCCTCTCGCGGGCTTCGGAGTCACCCCTACGACGATTCCAGGCCGCCGCCGCCACGGCGTGACGACTACGGCGACCGACGCCAGCTGCCGCCGCCGCCATCCCAAGGGCCTCCCGCCAGGCGCCGTGATGATTACGCTCCGGACGAGCGCGCCCGCCCGCCGCCATTGCCGCCGCCGCGCGGGGAAGACTACCCCCGGCGGCCTCCCGACGGCTCTGGGCTGGGCCGTGATTTGAGGGATGGCTACCCGGACCGCCGGCCGCCCCCAGGGCCGCCAGCCTCCTCCTCCAGCCGACGCGGCGAGGGATTGGCCCCGTACGATGACCGCCGGGGGCCCCCGCCAGCTGCAGGACCAAAACCGCCTAGCTGGCAAGGCGGCGACGGACCACAGGATCGCGACTTCCGGGATCGTGACTGGGGGGGCCGTGGTAATGATGGTGGCGAGGGCCGAGGCGGTCGCGGCGGCGGTGGTGGAGGCCGGCGCGACGGCCCTCCGGCGGCCCGCGACGCCGGCTGGGAGAGGGAGCGAGGCCGCGAGGAGCGAGGCCGCGAGCGCTACGCGGAGGACGGCCGCGAACGGGAGCGCGGCTACCGGAACGGTCCTGCCAGTGACAGGTTCGTATGGGGATTGTTGTGATGCGGGTGCAGTGCGCGCGTGAGTACCTACCGGTACGGCACAGAATGCATATTGCTGTGGCAACAAATGGGACTGGGGCGCTGCTGCCCTATGTCCGCAATGCAGTATATTGCTGGTTGATAGCGCCCGCGAATCATCCCAAGGTCGCACGTGCCAGGCAAAGGGCACTGCCAGCACAAATGCGGCACAAACAGAACGGTCTGCATGACGTTGGCCCGGCTTCTTCCCCTGAAACTCTTCGTGCTGAACCTCCCACATCTCCACCTACCGGTACGCGTGTGTTCCCTCACGCTCGTGCACGCCGCCCTCCGCCAGGCGTGACGGCTCCCCCAACCCGAAACGCCAACGGACGTCGCCACCTCGCGGCGCGGACGCCGCCCGCCGTCAGCCAGCCCCGGGGCCGAGCCCCGGCATGGACAGCGCTGAAATAGGTGGGCAGCGGCGTGCCGCATTCTCTCTCCCAGGGCATGGCACGGCAAGACTGACTGTGGCGTATGCTCCCTGCATTCATCGTCGTCTGCTTTGGTTGGGCATGGGCCGGGCATCCAGCAGCGCTCCATGCCAGTGCACGGTATCTCCCTGCGTGGTATGTTCGCCCCAGCGTGGTCCTGCGTGGTATGTTGGCTTCAGCGTCATCGTCGTCGGCGGCGGCGTTGGTTGGGTACGGTGCCAAGGAGCCTCCACACCCTGGGTGCTGGACCTGAGTGCTTTGAAGTTTGAACTCATGATGCCGGTGTGTGGTGGGCAGCTTATGCTTTGTTCACGCTGTGGCGAAGAGTCACGTTGCGCCGCGTACGTGCGGACTCAGGTATACCGTACTGGTTGCCTTGGTATGCTACACCTGAAGCAAGCTCTTTCGCGATGACGGCATGACGCCCGCAGTGCGCGCAATGATGGCGGCACCAGTGGGGTCCTCCGCTCCCGGCGCGGGCGGCGCAAGCGGCGGCGGCAATCAGGCGCATGTGCAGCCACCGCAGCACGCTCCTGCAGCGACCGCCAACGCCCAGTCGGCGGCGCTGACCGCAGAGCAGAAACGCAAGCTGCTGTGGGGCGCAAAGAAGGTCGAGGCCGCCGTGACCCAGGTTGGTGCCCCCTCTGTGTCCGGCGCCGAGCCGCGGCTATAACAGCTCCGTTCCAGGCACTCGGTGAGCTAAGGAGCGCTGCTGCCGGCGCTGTCTGCGCTCTGTCGTACCAATTAGGCTCTTTGCCAAGGCCTCTTGCGCAATGTAATGCACTGCATCAGGCCGGGGCAGTGTGCTGCCGCATCTGTCCAAGTAAGCACGGCCCGTGTCCTTGACGCCCCCGACGCGATCGCTGCGCGCCGCAGGGTGCCCAGTCGCTCTTCGGTGCCAACCGTTGGGACCGCGCTGCCGAGGTGCGTTTGCGCAAGCGCCGGCTGCTCCAGCCCGCCGTTCTGGCTCTGCTCCCATCCGCTTCTGCTTCTCACACCTGCGTTTGCACCCCTGCTGCGCCTGCTGACGTCACTGCGAACAATACTGGCGCGACACTAATACATGGTATGCTTGCCTACTGTGTGTGCGGCCAGGTCCTCGAAACGGACAAGGACAAGGAGAAGTTCCAGCGGCTCATGGTGCGTGATAGTCCTTTGGCAGTGCTTGGGGTTGTCCCTAATGTGCAGAGGTTGCGAGTCCGTGGCGCCTCGCCGTACGGAATGTTCGTGTACGGTGCGATCCGGCATGGCGCGTTGTGTTGTGCGAGTTAGGCCCTGTCAGCGGCTTGCCCGGTGTCGCTCATGCTGCTTCGCTGGTCATCTTGCCCCGGCGACTTGCAACAGGGGCTCAAGGGCGACCTGGCGCATCCGCAGCCACAGCCGCAGCCGCCCTCTCCTGGCGCTGAGGCACATCTGGCAATGACACGTAAGGCTCCTACTCGCGCTGTTCCCGTATGTGTTCTTCACATTAGCTGCGCGCTGGGCAGGAATTATGCATGAGTACCCATGGCACCCACAAAGCGCGGGAAGGTTCGCTACTGCCAGGACTGCGCGTGTGCCGTACTCGCTTCGGGGACCGTGCCGTCGTTCATCGTGCATTCTGCCGCAGTTTGCTAGCCCTGCGGTACGCGGCTTTGGGGCTCCCGCCTTTCAATGCTGCCTTTTGCTGCATGCCAGACACCAGTGTGGGAGGTCGGCTGCTGCTGATGCCGAAACGCCGCCCTGTCCTTGCCAATGCCCCGCTCGCAGGCGAGCAGCAGGAGCGGGTGCTGTCCGAGGTGGAACAGCAGTACCTGGCGGGCCTGCGCCGCAAGGACAACCGGACCGTGGGGCTCGGGCTGTAGCGGCGTGCCAGCAGTGCGTGCTGTGCTGTCATGTTATGTGCGTGATGTTGGTGGCAGATCACCAAACGAACGGCAGTTCAGCTGCGACGTCGTTGTTATCAATGCCGTGCAGCCAGGAGACATGGTTCACGGGCGGTGCGCCTCGTAGCCTGGGCTTGTACGAACACTGTGTGTTCATGTCTAGTGCGTTCATGTGTGTTATGTATACGTGACGTGAGTGCTGAAAACAGTCCTACGAAAGCAGCGAGCAGTGTGTTCATGTGTGTATGTGTGTGTGGAAACGCAGCAGAGTCATGGAGCCCCCTTGAGTACGGTAGTCAGGTGCATCACGTGCCCTGATGGCGATAGCGTTATCTAGGCCGCTTATCTAAGCCGCCATCCGTTCCTCGACTCTCTGCCGTGAGGTGCTCGCATCCTAGTGTGTCTCCGTGCAAATGAGTTTCTTGCATATGTAAAAGGAAATGAAAGCCAGGGGACCGCTGCTGGCATTTCACAGGAACGCTGTGTCTCTCCATCGCATCATTCCTGATAACCGCTCCTGATAGCAGCGCACCACAACGGTAACAAATTGCCGATGCTCGGCCTAGTACACTTGCTAGCGCCCAGAGCATCACGCCACCACACGACCCACGGACACCTTGCTCATCACTCACCCAAGCGTCCGCAGTGGCCAGCTTCAATCTTTATGTCGTACTACGAGTCAGGATGCGGATGTTTTAAGCAAGAGCCCTCCGAGCACCTGGCCGCCACAACCACCCGTCGCGCAAACACGAAGCAGGACAACACTCGCTGCAAAGTAGCGCAGCGTTCCTCAGCAGCCAGTGCGCAAATGGCCGAGCGCTGGCAAACCCAAGCGCGCCGGAACCCCGGGCTCCGCCCGAGCCTCGCGCAACGACCTGTTTGCTTGCAGTGCCCCCTGCAAAACCAACGCTCGCGTGTAGAACCTGCCACAACTACCATCCCAACGAGCGGGGGGCCGCCTGGCCGTCCCACGTCACCTACGACAGTCAAAACAACCGACGCCAGCTGCGCCGCCACGGCCCTCCCGGCCCATAGCCAGCCCCGCCCCGCGCCGCGCCCTCTACACCGCGCAACCTACAAAAACGGACACAACCGGGCACCTCCCCGGCGGTCCACAACACACGCTTTGGACCTACCCCATGGCCCGCGCAGCGGCCCGCAGGGCAAGCGGCACGGGAACCCGCCCTGCACATGGTGGCGCCGGGCCCCTGCACCGCCCTGGACGCCGCTCCCGCATCCGCCGCCCCACGCGCCTCCGCCCTCTCGCCATACTGCATCGTGCAACCGGGTGCTCTAGGCGTCGGCCGGCTTGTCCGCCGCATCCTTGTTCTTCTTATTCTTCTTCTTAGCCGACTTGGCGCTAACGGGCGTGGCGAGCAGGTCCAGGATCTCCTTGTCCTCCACCTTCTTCTCGCTCGTCACGGGCTGCCGCGGCGCCGAGGTCACGATCGAGCTGCCGTTGGGCATGAGGAGCACGGTGCCCTTGATCTGCGCCACCAGCTCGCCCGACTTCTCGTGCAGCACGGGGTAGGGGTGCAGCAGCCCGTGGTTTAGGCACTCCACCAGACCCAGCTTGAGCTGGCCCACCTTGAGCTCCGCCTTCTGCGCGGCCGACTCGTCCATCAGCGCGCGCAGCGTGAAGGGCATGGTGGCAAAGTTGCTGTTGACGAGCGAGAAGACCGCCCGGCTGGCCTGCATCTTGAGCTGGTAGGCCACCTCCAGCGCGCGCTTGTACACCGTCGTCTCCTTCTCGTCCAGCACCTGGTGGGGGCAGGGGTGGTAGCAGGGCGGAAGAGGGCGGGGGGGGGATGAGGGCAGTGGTACACGAGGGCGGATTGCGCACGTGAGGCGGTTCAGTCCAGGTGAAAGGGGTTAGGAACGAGGAACGAAAGGCGTGCGGTGGCGCTGTTGCAGAGGCAGAAACTGCAAGGGCTGTGGGTGCGACTGTGTGGATGCACGGACGCCGTCGGACAACCACTGGGCCTGGGCTCCAAACGGCGCTGCGGTCAACTCCGCGGCGCCGTTGCTCCGTCGCTGCGTGCCGTCGAGGAGACGCGCATAGCCCCAGGCGTGCTAGAAGCCATGGCCACACCGGCATCTGAAGGCTTGGGCGGTCTACGCCCTCGCAACGAGTGGCGCGTGAGGGCCGTGTACACGGCGCCCACACGCCACTCGAAAGACAACGCTCGTCACAAACGCCCGGGGCCAACACCAGGGGGGCTGCGGAAGCGGGCTGAGCGTCGCTGTCCGTCCCTAGCCCCAGTCCTGATCACCCTATCGAGGCAAGCCACACACCGCTGTGCCGCCGTACAGCTGTACCGCCGTACCTCTATATGCTGTTCGTCGGCCCTCGCCGAACCAACTGCACGGGCACTTGCCGCCCTATCGGTGACGCGGCCAAACGAACCCGAAATCCATGGGATGAGGGCCCCAGTCCCTTTCTGAACCCTTTGGAGCACCGGATGTACTTTGTTTGTGTGACTTGACGCATGCTTGCAACCAACGCCCCTGCCACAGCCACGGATGAGGTATGTTATACGCGCGCTCTCATCCGTGTGCGCCACGCACGGACATCCCCGACCCAAACCCATCCAAGCCGCTGCCCGATCACGGCTCCTTCCCCCAACGCCGGCGCACTCACCCGGGGCTTGCCCTCGCCCGTGCTGACGACGATGTCAATCGCATACACCTCGTTCTCCTCAAACTCCGCATCCTCGACCTTCTGGTCGGGCGTGGGCTTGTTGAGAATGCACTTGCTGCCGTCAATCACAAACTGCTTCATTTCGTGCGACATGACGCCCTCCACCATGTTGCACTCGTACGCCTCCGCGATCTTTTGCAGCGGCCCGGCAACGTCCGAGATGTGCTTCCCTGGGCGTATCAAGCGCACCGCGGCGTCAAATGCTGTGCGCGCCGCGGCAATGACGTCGGCGGCGCGGCCCGTGATGGGCTCCGCGCCCTCCTGGACCACCACCGTGGTCGCTTGCGTGGCGATGAAGCCGTCAATGTGGCAGCCCATGTCGCTGCACATGAGGAGCGGGTTTCCAAGCAGGTTAGGAATGGATGTGTTGTGTGAGTTACTTCCGTGCGGTGCGCGTGTGCGCGCATTGTACGGCGAGGGCAAGTGCGCGAGCTGATGTAGTGAAGGCAACTGCCCCAAGGGTGACGTTTGTTCACATGTCCAGAGCCTGAGACCCACATCTTAACAACATCGCCAGCTTTGAGGGCGGTGGCGTCGTCCGAGTTGGGCGAGAAGTGGCCCACGATGCTGCGGAGGGGCATGCCGGGGGTAGGGGGTTAAGGAAGGACTGCTGCAGGACGGGCATATGCTGATTGCATACCGCAAGCACTGCTCGATGGTATCGATCGCGATACACGAGACGAGCGCACCTGTTGACGGACACGCAGGTGGGGAAGGCCACGCCCTTCTCAATCTGCTTGCCCTTGTAGATGTTGCCGCACTCCCTGCAATATAGCAAACGACATATCAACTCTGGGCTTCTTGCTGCCACATGCGCAGGCTATCTTACTTGTTGATAAAGGTGTCGCCAGTGCGGCACAGGTCCACCACCTTCGCCCCGTCCTTGCATGCCTCAATGACAGCCTGCAGAGCGCCTGCGGGTGCGAAATTTGGGTGATCTGGCTGCCGCAACACAGCAGCGACGACTCAGCGAGCTCACGGTTGCAAATGTCCGCCGCCGCCTTGTACTTGGTGACAACCTCAGGCTGCACAGGGTTGCGAAGTCATTCGTAAGGCTTAAGAGTTGCACAGAGCGATGCGAGGGCTTAGTCGAAAGGGGAGGAACGCACCACGCTGAGGTTCGGCTCCTGGTCCTGAATCGAGCCGTCGTCGGACATTGTGGTTGAGCTTCTGAATTAGAGCCTAAACAAGGTCAGACAAAAGAGACGGCGCAGTGCGGTCCGCGTCGACTAGAACAGTGTCGCGGGGTCTCGTACGGTCTCGCGGGGTGGAGCCGGCACTCAGCTCCCAGCAGGAGTGACTCAATTTGTGAATATATGTACCCCTCGCAGATCGCGCACCGCCCCTGGTCGCCACCCCACTGACAGCCCAAAACGCGCCGCAAGCAAGCGCGCCTTAGCTCCTTTCCGTTGAGCAACCCACATCCGTCGGCTAACGCACAATTGCTGCTACTCGTAAGCTTGAGGTGTTGTAGCTTGCTCTGACGCCAGCACTACGCCATGGCTGTCAATATCATGTACTGGGGGAAGCACCAGTTTGAAATACCACGTCTCTGGTAGTCTTAAGACATCCAGTGTGTTTCAGATGACATTTCCTTGCCTCCCAACTGCGCGAGTTTCACGCTAACTGCCCAAAGCATCCCATGGCGAAGGGTGTGGAAGCGCGGCCTTGGGGCAACGGGTTGCATTGGGCGCAGCAGGTCAAGAGGAACACGTTACAATATTGCGTTCATGATGGGTACCACTAATTCTCTCACCAAACGGCCACCAACTGCCTCCGATTTGGAGTGTCGAGGTGTGTCCTTGTGGGCGATAACCCCTCAAGCGCAGACCGACCAACTCTCCCTGTCCCTAAACAGCGCCACGTCACACTGAATCATCCTAACCCCACCCCGTCATACCCAGGCCAGCTTGCACCCCGCACAGCATACCGGTTCGGGGTTTAGCAACGGGCACGGAAGCAACATGGAATGAATACTTCCATCTAGTCCGAGACAGTCCCCAGCCTCGCCCGTGTTCTCAACCCAGAACCTCATGGGGCCAGACCGGGCTTCGGAGAGAAATGGCGGCATGCCGAATCATGCCTGTGGTGAGATCGCAAGGTACTTACCGGTAGTACTGCCGCGCCTGTGTTCGTGCTGATTCTGGAGCTTGTACGGCATGAAGTATGACTGCTGGTCATGCGTTGTGCTCTCCCTTCTTCGGCCTTTTCCTCCCTTTGCATAGACCATGTAACAAAGAGAACCAGAAACGGGGAAGGCAGCCTCTACGGACATACCGTGGTCTCGTTGCGCTTCCGTAACCTCGACATGTAGTGGTCCTCGGTTCGCTCGCTCCTAGTGCGCTCTGGCAGCCAGGTCGTTCCCAGATTCCTCGTGGCGGCATTCTTGTCCCGTTGCGTGTTTTTGCAGGGTTTTAGGGTGCATGATGCTTTAGATTGTTAACCGTCGTGTGCCATGCCTCCGTGTTCGTGAGTGCGCAGCATTGGCGTGTATCATTATCGTTGTTCAATCTGTTGTGGTTCCGGTTGGTTGGTTCCTAATCGCCGTACCAGTCGCATGTGTTTTAGGCTGAGGCAGCGCCCGCCTCGTCCTGCTCTTGGGCAGTATGCCCATGAGCAGCCTGCACATAGCAGACCCCTTGCCTAAGGTTGGCTGACTAGCGGAAAGAATGTAATGTTCTCGCCAACATCGTTTGGCCGCCGTCAGTCAAGCAAGCAAGCGAGTAGCATTGGTAAGCGGGGGCGTGCTTGTGCTATGTTTTCTTCTTTTCAGCCACTTCAGCGCTTGCAGGCAAGACCTTAGCCGCTTGATAGCACGCGCAAGTCACGGGTACGCACGTGTTCCGTGAGTTGTGCAGTAAACGGGCACGACACGAGTTGGGCGTTATGCATGCCGAAACTGTCGGATATGCCGGATGGGCATGCTGCCCATCAGACCCCTGGCCGCCGGAGCACGAGCCCCTCCGTGCGCAGTGCGATGGAGTTCCAGACCTGAACCCCTGCAGCAATCGTTGTCGCAGTGAAGAGAGTATGAAAAGTTGGTTGCATGAGGTGTTCCTGACGGCTACAAATGCGCAGGGGGGATCGGGCTGGGACGTGGGAGGGCAGCATCCACAGTATGGCCGTACCGTACGGTCGGTACGGCTATCCTGCTCGCACAAAGCGCCGGTCTGCACTTAATAAAACTTGATTGCCACACGCTCCACGGTTTGAGCAGCGGGACCACTTGTATGCCTTGGGCGGTGAAGCTACATTCAAAATTTGGCCGACGCCACACGACCTGTCGCTAGCAGGGCAACAACACAGGCAGCACTCAATTATGGAACCCAAAAGCAAGTTTGCCATTCCCTTTGAGACCAGCGAACTGTACATCTCGCTTGGTATGATCCTCCTCTTTCTCCCAATCGTCGTTGTCATCACCTGGGCGGTGGGCTCGCGCCAGCCCCCCGTCCGCGTTGACAAGAAGGACTAGACTGTCACGTCCACACGGAATCCCATCAGTAGCTGCGCATGAGAATGGCGAGGTCGCTAAATCGGCGGGTGCTCGGCCTATTGCCTCAAGCTGCTGCTGGTCTCAGCGCGGCCAGCTGGCCATCGGCAGGATCATGCTGGTTTGACGCTGCGTGCGTGTCCATCACAGCTGTAGCTCCTTCAGCCTACGGCAGCAAGCCTTCCCAGCAGCCCAGCAGCGCTGTGCGTGTTCCATGGACGGGCGATCAGCAGGCGCCCTGGAATGCGGAAGCATGCAGCGCGGTTGAAAGTCTCCGGGGCAGCGCCAATGCAGGCACTGCCGCTGCCGGTCGGCGGCCCTCTGAGGAACTCCGCACCTTGCTGACAGGTGTTTCGTCGGCTTCATGCTTGAAGCTCCCAACTCCTTTCCTGACGACCGCCGGCGGCCGTGCGCTGCTGGCCCGGACTGCACGCGTGCCAACGCCTCACGCATGTGAAAGCGGCTGCGCTTCCCACCTGCACATCCCGGTGCCAGGAGTTCGCGGGCTGGCAACGTGCACTGCGCTTCTGTGCGATGTACCGGGCCGCCCGGCGGACGCACTGCCTCGTGGCCAGGGCCGAGCGCCCGTGGCTGACGGCAAGCCCGCAGCTGAGAACCGGCCCGCCACCCCTGCCCCTGGCGGCGCCCCTGGCAGCGAGGCCAGCCCTGCTGCGGACCCGATCTACAACCTGCCAAACGCTGTGTCCTTGGCTCGGCTGGTGTCGGGGCCCGTGATTGGGGTCTGGCTGCTGCAAGGCCACTATCAGACGGCGACCATCGCACTGGCCATCTCGGGGGTGAGACATTGCTGCGCAGTAGCCGGCGGGATGCCTTCCTAATGGTCCTTTGCGTGTCGAGATGGAAGCGAGTGCCGTACATGCACACAGTACCAAACGGGTGCTGCCCTCGACGGGTATCGTGTGCTGACTTGTCCGCAGGCAAGCGACTGGCTGGACGGCTACCTGGCCCGACGCTACGCAGCGTCCTCCGTATTCGGCTCCTACCTGGATCCTCTGGCCGACAAGGTGGGTCTGGCACCGGCGTACAGCGGGCTCCTGCCGCAGGGGTGCTCCTGCAGCCCGTCTATGCGTACGAGGGACAGCAACGGGGAAGTATGGTCCTGCAGCGGCAAGACCTCGCTCGTGATCTGGTTTCAGTGCTCCTCCTTGTCGTGTCATGTCTCAATTGTTTATAGCCCAGTCGTGCGTCCAAAGGACAGCAGCAGTAATATGTAATCAACGGTGTGCGCAAGACAGACTGCGAGCTAGAAAGTCGCAAGCAAGCAACCTGGCTGGCAGCCCATGGATCCTGCGCCCGACTCATGAAAAGCCCACCAAGCCTTAACGCCCGCTTTTGCGTGCACAGGTGCTCATCGGCTGCGTCGCCGGGGCGCTGCTGGCGAACGGGGCCATGCCGGTGTGGCTGGCGACGGTGGTGGTGGGCCGCGACGTGCTGCTCGTCTCGGGCGCCTTCGTCTTCCGGCTGCGCGGCTTCGGCTGGCGGTGGCCGGGCCGGGAGGCGTTTTTCCGCACAGCTGACGTTCCGGCGTTGCCGGCGGGCGGCGAGCAGGGTCTCAGCGGACCAGGCACGGGCACGACGGATGGCTACGGAGGGCCGAGCGGCGGCGTGTCGTTCATGCGGCCACTGCTGATCAGCAAGGCCAACACGGTGCTGCAGCTGGTGCTCCTGGGCGGGTACCTGACGCGGGGGATGTACGGCTGGCCTGACGGGGAGCCAGTGGCGGCGCTGGAGATGGCGACAGCGGCCACCACCGTCGCGTCACTGGCGGCGTACGCATCCATGGCAACGCAGGGCCGGTTGTTCAAGTAGTGGATTGTTCAGGGATCAGAGCTGAGCCAGGCGAATATGGTGTTCAGGATTGCCGACGATCAAGGTGGCTGGTCGTGTGTTGAAAAGGAAAACGCTGGTTGTGTGTGTTTTCTGTCGCGGGAGGGAGTGGACGCGGCGTCGCGCGCCGCATTGCCAGGAATCGCTTTCCGGTGCAGCATCTGTACGCGATATTGTGCGGTCCACCGTGAAGTGAAAAGGGTGTCAATTGGCTTGCACTTATTCCCACGCAAGGCAATCCAGACAGGGCGCTCTTACGCAGCCCTTGAAGCTATGGGCACCATAGAAAACACGATTCTCCATGATCGAGAGCCGCGGACAAAGCAGCTTCTCGCGACTCGTCTGGTCAATAGCCGGACACATGACGGCAAACAGGGGAACTTCATCCCGCAGGAATGCAACACCTCAACGGGAATGTACTGAGTCCTCCTCTTTCCTCGCCACCAACTGTCCAGTGCTAAGCGTTACGGCACGAACTCTATTGTACAAGGGTGTTGGCGCTGACGCAGCCCAACCATAACGCACTGGCGCTGTTACTCATATGGCAATGCAGACACCCCAACACATGGCAACGCATCTCTAACACGGACAAAACGGATGCAGCTACCTCCACACGTGCACGACTCGTTTACTCCTGGCGCATGCGCTTTCAGGGCGAGGCTGTGCGTAGCACTGGCACGGCCCTTCCTATGATATACAACGAAGGCGACTCACTGGTCACACGGCCAAACGGCTTGGCGCCACGCGACTGATGCTCCGCGCAAGATCCACCACTCGATTCGCAAGCAGCTGCCATGGGGAAATACATTGACTGTCCGCCCCAAGCGGAAGCGCGCACACCTCTGGGACAGCCCGTCGAGAGCCTATCCTCCCCAAGTGTTCAGAGCTACACCCGATGGCTAGCACGGGGAATGGCATCGCCCTCCTGAGCGATGCCAAAACAGCAGGACTAGTCGAAGTCGAGGTCCATGACCAGGTCTGCTGCCGCACGCCGGGCGTTGCGCTTGGCCCTTCGGCCCTGACCTTTGCTCGCTGAACTCGCGGCGGAGTTCGAGGAGCCCGAAGGCCCAGCTCCAGAACCGCTTCCGCTACTGCTGCCGCCCGCTCCGCTGCTGCCGCCAGCCGCGCCTCCGCGCGCCCCGCTCCTGCTCGCCGCGCTGCTGCCGGCGGCTGGAGCCGCCTCAGCGCCCGGGTTGTCCCAGACAGTGCTCTTGCTGCCCGGCGCTCGCAGCTTGACTGCTTTGCAGGTGCCGCCGTTCGCGTTGACGCTGCTCCCCGGCAGGCTTGCGGCGCCGTTCACCGGGCGAGCGTACATGCGGCCGGCGCGCATGTACCCGTTCTCGCCCAGGCGGCGGTTGCCCAGCACGACGCGAGCGCGCCCTGCGTGCACAGTCAACAGGCCGACAGACACGACCGTCAAGAACCGAGGCCAAGAAACTTGAGTCTCGCACAAAGGCAGGAGGCCAAAGAAACAGGTACACAAGCACAAAGCAACCGCGGCAAGAACGCCTTCACATGTCGGTGCACGTGCACGTAGTAGCAAAGCAAGTACCTGCGGCGGAGGAGAAGTAGTACTTCTCGAGCTGCTCGTCGTCGTCGTAGTCGTAGTCATCTTCGTCGTACAGCTCCTGCCAGTCGCCAACAGCCTCCTCTGCCGCCATCGCGGCGGACAGTGCCTTGCCCTTCTCCAAAACCTACAGAACAGCAAGGGTTTCGCTGACGCACAACACATGGCACGGGCGAAGGACAACGTAGCCAGCAAGCCTTCAACACGCTCTACGGTGCCGCAGTGACTCGCCCTTCCTGTGCAGCTTATTCTGGCAGCAGAGCCCGGCAAAACAAGCCGCAGCACGCGGAAGGGCCTGGCGGCAACGGCGCCTTACCTTCACGTGGTCCACAAACCAGGAAGCGCGCTTCAGGAGACACACGCTCTCCTCCACGGGCGCGTCGCTCAGGGTACCATCCAGCAGGCGGTGGCAAAAGCTGCAGGTAACATGGCCGGCACGTACACGGTAGTGAGAACAAGCGCATTCGGTAGGGTCAGGACGCATGCGCAGCCCCATTGCCGATGCCTTGAACTGTCAAAGGCGGCGGAACTCACATATAGTTGAAGGGCGCCTTGCACTGCGGGCACGAAGCCGCGGTCTGCTCCTTGACCACCGCCCACTGCCAAGGGAAACGCGTCGCGCAGGTAAACAGCTCAGGGTGCTGAATGCAGCACGGTGTGGACACGGTAGATGTCCCAAGGCGTCATCAAGTGACAGTCCCAAGGTGTTTGGCCATTTGGCACTGCCCCTCGGCACAACGCACTGCCCCTCGGGGGCCCATGCAACGGTAAAGGCACCGCTCAAGTCCAACAACCCGAGATCCCTTTCCCGTCCAAGATACGGCCCTCTCACCTGTAGGATGCAGTGCACTGCGCACGCGGGCCAAAGGAGGAGGGGAGAGGGCAGGAAGAAGAAGATATTCAGTCCAGTGGTGCCTGATCGAAGTCACCCACCCCTACAAATGGCGGGTCCCTGCATCCGCGCCGCACGTGACCGGCACCGGAACACAGCGCAAACCCCAACCCACGCAACCCATCCCAAACCCCGTGCCCGCGCCGACCCTCACCGCAGTACTCATGCTCGCAGCCTTTAATGATAGCCAGGTCCACGGGCTCGATAGCAGTCAAGCAGATAGCGCAGACCTCGCCTCCGTCTGCACCGGTCCCCTCGGTCGCTCTGGCCTCAGCAGGCTTCGCCTCCTGATCCTGCTCGTAGTCTTCGTATTCCACCTGATAGTCCGGGGATATAGGATACTTGAGGGCGATCATGCAGTCGCGCTGGACAAAAAAGCCCTGATTGCCTACCTCCTCGTAGTAGTCGTCGTCTTCCTTCATACCCAGCCTTGCAAAAGCTTTCCTGAGTGAGCTCATCCTTGTTGTGCAGCGAACCGAGGGCTGGTCGAGCTGGAGCTGGGATGCTGCTGAAATGCTGCTTTCGCCGGCCAGTGGCCGCAAAAAAAGGGCCTCCTAGCAATGTGCCATTGTAGCTACGAAATTGGCAAGGCGAGGCTGCAGACGCCCCTTTGCCTGCCGACTGGCTGTTGACACTCCTGAGCGGAGTTAAGCTGCCAGGGCACGAGGCCCAGTGCAGCGGCTGCGCGCTCAGCGTGCACGCCCTGGCCAACAAGTGGCCACTGAGTCGTCCTTAAGGAAGGCGCTGGAAATTGCGTGTACACTTAAGAACACTGTGCGATTGCAGAGTACTCGTTCAAGGCACACGCTCCAGTTTGAAAGCAGCCCTTTTGTTGACTGGGCTGCCGTACGGTACGGATAAGTGCACTACGGTGCTTGCGTGGCGATGTGGACACACCGTACAAACTGCCAAGGGTCGTTGTGTGCAAAGCAAGGCATGCGTAAAGGAAGCGCGATGCGGACCACGCCCACGATGCCCGGCATATGCCAACCCGGGCTCTTCCCGCAGCCCCGCCAGCGCACGTGTCCGTCGCCCGCCTGCGTGGTGTTGTCCCGTTCTTACCTTATACTTTCCATGATTACATCTGCGCACGCGACCCGGTTCCTACTGCCGACGCTGTGATTCGAGTAATAGTGTGGGCATCTTCAACGTGCCATGTTTCCTTTGAATTTAAGCTTCGCTCGAGCCCGATATGTTCTTGATACATCTGCAAAGCGCAATACCCCAGTTTCGTCGACAAACCTGTATGCCCATAAGCAGACAAGGTGCCCTCCAAGCAGCTTGCTCGATGCATCAGCGGTGGCCCGGTGTGACATATCGGAAGGGGGTGCCTACGTCGCCAAGAGGCACCACATCATATCACACGCACTCGCGACATTCACCAAACGTCCAGCACGTGTCCGAATCATTACCCGTCCTTGCTAGCGGCCTTGGCCCCCTTCCCACCGTGATGATGGCACTTCCCCATCCAGAAAGTGAAGCATACATGTATGACGCGCCCGCGCTGTCGTATAACATTGGCCGCCAAGAACCAGGCACTCTAACCTTAGGCCTGCCTGCCGCCTTCACAGTCATCTTCGCTTACACGCCATTCCTGTCTGCCTACTTACACACCTCTGTGCCTACCTTCGCACCTTCGCGTGATACCTAACTATCACTTTTGTACAGTTAGTGCCAGCCACAATGCACCGTCCACAGGAGACATAGCTACTGAACCGTGCTGGGCACTAAGAGGGCACCCAGGTACGAGGATGTCACGAGTCGGCATCAGCGCTGCCATGTACTAGTATTTCTGCTGCAGGCCGTACCAGCCGGACCTGGGCCGCCTCTCGTCCAATGCACGACAAGCGCCTGCGGTGTGGGCGCTTGATGCTGGCGAGTACGGGCTCAGCGCCGTGGGTCTTGGCCGATGCACAACACAGGTGCCACGAGCGGCGACGAGCGGCCCGACATGAGAAGGCAGGAGGAGGAGGCAGCCGGGACGTCAGTGCATGGGCCGGTCAGCACACAGCTGCAGCCCCTGCAGATGAGCATTTTCCCAACCATCGCTACGCTGCCTGCGTTTGAATGCCCACGGGAGCGACAGGGCTCACGCCAGCCAAACCGCTTTATTCCTTGTTTGGGAGGAGCCTTCACGCCCCAAGCCCCATCCCATGCATCCACCCCTGTACGTAACCCGGGCTTGTCGACGGGAGCCGAAACCCCTCACCTGGCGGTCTCCTGTTCCAGGCGCAGCCCCAGGAGCCTCATCGCCAGGGTCTGGCGCCGCTGGCCCGCTATCACGCTGGCCAGCGAGCCGAGGACCAGCACGCCCAGGCTCCCAAAAGACAGCGCCACCTCAGCCAACCCTGGACGGAGCAAGCGGACGACAGTGTACGCCCCAAGGTGGCATACGGTATTTAACGCAGCGATTTTGTAGAGGCACCTGGCAGCTGCGGGCAGCAAGAGCCACAGACCTGACTGGAGCCCAACGCAGCAAGGTACGGTAATGCATTTGCCTGCGCCTTGAAATAAATTACAAACACGCGCGCTCAGCAGCGGCTCGACTCACCTAGCAGTATGTGCAAGCCCACACCCGCCATGCTCTCCCAGCCGTTGCCATACTGCTGGCCCTCCGGGGCGTCGTACACGAGGTAGACGCCCAGCATCCGCCCGAGCAGGCTGGCGTGGCCCGAGCCAGCCAGCCACAGCTTGGCGAGCAGCCAAGCGACCACCGGGCCATACCTGAGGACAAGAAACGCCATGCCATCAAGCGACAGCAGTAATAATATACCCAGAACGTCTTCGGTCAGCATTGCGCTTGGTGGATACACATATGATGTTCGCCGCCGAACCAACATGCAGGGACATCACCCCTCCGACTGCCTCTGGAACTGGGTCCTACAACGACGCCATCACTTTCGCGATTACGCTCGTCGTATGCGTTTGCCTTTTCAACACATGTGATGTCCAGGGCCCGCTAGAGCATTCCCGTGTCCTCCTCCCCCAAAGGCAAAACTTGCAAAGGAAGTGTCAGCGGTTCGGGCTATGTTACTGCACTTTGAGCCCGTTTGCGCGACCCAAGCAAGCCACACTTGCGCAACCCAAATCTGCTGCGGGCCCTGGAAAGTCCATTCCGACAGGACGGCACACCCTTGATTCACCTGAGCATCGGCGCCCCAGACGTCAGTCCGCTGGTCACCAGAGCCGCCAGCGCCAGTGGTATCGCGACCGAGCCCACCAGGTAGTCGAACGCCACCAGCGCCCGCGACGGCGGCCCGGCCTCGTAGGACTGCGGGGGGCACCAGCATGGCCACAGTCTCATACGGCGGCATGGCCTACCACCCGTCCAACTTCCTACTAGGAGGAGCATTGGCAACCCCCGTCCGCAGTCCCCGATAGATAGCAACGGCGGACACAACAAATGATGGACATGCTTTTCTTTCAGGTGGCCTGCCACGGCAACTCGCAGACCATATGGCCGCCTCTTGGTATGTGATGGTCAGGCTGGTGGTCCAGGCAGTCGTTGAATTCCTTTCCTTCCTCCTACCATGGCACAATTGCACGTATTACGCAAGGGCCGCAGCGCCCCACCTGGACGTCCGTCCTCGACAGCAGGCGCTTGAAGGCGTCCGGGTCCATCCGGCGCAGGTCCTGAGGGTGAGCACCGCCAGGGGCATAGGGTGCCGTACCGGATGTACGCCGTACATGAGCGGGGTGCTTCTTGGGGGGTATATATGCAAACACAATGCTTGACAGCCAAACCCGCATGGTGCGGCAGCTGAAGCAAGTACACCAAGCACGTCTCTCCTCCCTCACCTTGTACAGCATGGTCTTCGCCTGTACCTGCTCGCGCTCCAGCACCGGCGAGCGTCGCCGCGACCTGTTGCAATGGTATTGTCATGTCATGGGGCACGTTGCACAGCTCCTTACTTCTCTGCATTAAACGCACTCAGCAAGATAATGTCGCTGTCCGCGGGGCACTCCTTGCACGTGTCTTCCCGCCAGCCTGTGCATCGTTCACCTCTCACGCGCGCCTCCTTTCCTACCACAACCAGTCGCCTCACGTAGTCGGAGGAGCATGCCAACACCCGACCCACATCAGGCGCAATACAGCACACGTGCACGGCATCGTGCCCAGAAGCAGACTCACCTCACGTGCTCTTGGAACTCCGCGGAGGCCATCAGCCCCTCCACACTGCTAATGGCGGGCGCCAGCGCCGCCTGCCTGGTCAGCAGGCCAAGGTCCCAGCCCGCCGCCAAGCTAGTCAGGCCGCCGCTCCGCAGGCTGATGCGCCGGCGACGGCGGGCGCCTCCAGAAAGCGCAAAGCCCGTGCCATCTGGCGCCAAGCACGACGGTCAAAGTTAGACTAGGCCATTATGGGCCAAGGCTGAAGCCTTTACATGCATGAACGTGGCAACCAAACATAGAGGAGACCGTGATCTGGCACCTGGATTTCTATCAAACATCGTCCATCGGATGACAAGTGCTCGTGTATGACCTTATGTGACACCGATGCCGTACAGCCTGAGAGCCCACCTTGTGGAGAGACAGAGCCAAGGAGCGGGTGGAGTCCCACGGAGCCGCCAGCCTGCCCTAGGTGAGAGTACGCTGCACCAGGCCCGCACAGCGGCGGCGCCACGCCCTGGTAAGGGCTCACAGAAAATAGCAGCGGCTCAGACGTTTGTGGCGGCGGCGTGACATACGTTGAGTGCGGAAGCTGAGAGACATTGAGCCCGCCGCAGTCCTCGTCCCGCAACCACCACGCCGGGGGGGGCGTTGGCGGGCTAAGGCTGACAAAGTCGTCGTCCTCGGCACCAACGACGCGGATGGACCTGGGGACGGTGATGCCGGTGGGCACACATCGGGCGGCGGTGAGTGCTTCCTACACTCCCCCGGGAGGAATGAAGTAAGCAACCACGCCCCATCCTCATGCTACCTGTATCGCGCGAGCAACCAGCGTAGGGCGCGGTAGGTTGCCCATGGGAGTAGCACTGACACCACCAGCACGGCGGAGATGACCAGCAGCGGGACTAGCGGCACGTCGGGCGCTAACTCAACCGATTCTGCCCTGTGTCTGTGCCCGTCTGATTCAAGGTCACATAGGGGCGCCGACGCCGGAAAAGGGCTCCAGCGGGGCTTTTCGCCGAGGGTCAGTGTCCCCATCCTTCAATTCTGCATCATGTCATTCTTTCGGACGTGCCATCGGGGACCATTTACACGGGCTGCAGGTTTTCGCGCCAGCACGACAGAAGCTGTGGATCCCGCTGAGTTGCGGGCTAGCGGTCTACGCACTCTAAACTCTTATCTATTGGCATTCGCACAAAATTAATAAAGAGCCGATCGTGTGTTGGGTCAGAAGCGACCGGGTTCACGACATTGTGTTGTGCTCTCCCTCCCACTCTCCCTCCACTGTCCATTGTAAACATGTGCCAAGCAACTCCCTCTTATTTCCCAGAAACAATAGTGTTTGTGCTCGACGCTTGCGCGGACCCTGGCGCGGACCCAGCGAAGCAGGCGGTACGCTTCGAGTTACTCAAGCAGGGCATCGGCATGTTCGCCACTGCGAAGGTTGGAGCTGGGGGAGGGGCTGCTGGGGGAGGCTGCTGGGGCGCAGAACAGGTGCACGTACCTACCGTACACCGTGATTCGTTGACGCAGCGCTCCTAATGCATCCTTGATCACGCCTGGCTTGGAAAAATGTGACCATGCGACTCCGTCACAGAGCCGTGTCAACGCGAACCACAAGTACGGCCTCGCCGTGATCCGGGTGAGCTGTGCCGCCCCCTCGCCGTGAGCAGTGCCGGACTCCGGCCGTTCCCCGGCCATGCTCCTGAAAACTGCACCTCGCGTCACCTCCCAGCACCTCTGATTGCTGGCTCTGTCCGGCTTCCTGCTTTTTGGGTTGCCGCCCGCGTGTTGGCGCTGTAGGACGAGGTCAAGTGGGAAGGAGCGGGCGTGACCGCATCAGCAGAGGGCCTCGCGACAGCGCTGCGCGGTGTGCAGGTCTCGCCGAGTGGGCTGTTGCCTCCGCCCCTTGACATCGGGGCGCTGGTGGCTCTGGTGCACCCGCTGGCGGTGGCGGAGGAGGCCGACGGCGGACGGGTGGGTGCGTAGGAGAGGAAGAACCCGCGCCGCTTCCACGCGTCGAAACACGCAGAGTCCCTTGGAGCCTTCGCACATTGGAGTCGTTACGCCTACGTACGTGACGCCTTGCGGATGGCCAGCCCTGGCGGCGGTCACCGGAATTCATGAGCGCATGGAGACTTGCCCACGGGTGCCGTTGGCCCACTGAGTCCGGCCAAGTCACTCACCACGCGTTGCGCTGCTTCCGCCAGGTCCGCGTCATCCTGGTGTACGGCAGGTCCACGGTGCTACCCGTCTGGAGGCTGAACCGCAGCAGCAGCGAGGGGCTCTGCATGGACGTGGTGAGTGTACGCCCACCGGCCAGTGAAAGAGGTGGGGTTCTTATTGGGTCCGTGGGTCGGCAAAATTGTCGGATTGCAGTGCGTGTAAGCCAGCGCACAGGAGCCACGTCCATGTACGGTTGTCCGCTCATGGGCCTGACACGTGGCTGCAGTGCTCGACGGGGCACTCGTGGTCGTGGTTCACCTTGCGTTTTCCATGTTTCGTATTCTCACGGTAGCCCACCCTTGGCAGCTCTACGTCCACGACAAGGCGGCGGCTGCGGCCCGGGCGGCTGAGTTTGGGCCATCCGTCTCAAATCCACAAGACGTCTTCTCGTGGTTGGAGGTGCGCGCCCGCTTTGCGCCACACCCGCAGACACGCCTTTGGGGCGCTGGCTGGATTTTCTGCTTGTAAACCGTTGCTGGTGTGGAGGCTGTAGACGTGGTGCGGCATGGAGCCTCGACCACATGGCTGTTGGCACTTCTTTGACACGCGTGGCTACTCGTTCGGTAGAATACACCCTTGACTGTCGTCATGAGTAAGAGTTTCTGGAGGTTTCGCCGCGCAAGTGGCAACTGTTGGTGAGGATATTCTTTCGCATCTTGAAGGCCCGTCCCTCCTGGCGCCTCCCTCTGTCGTGCCGCGCAGGAGAACGTGGACGAGCTGTCGGGGCGGTGTGACCACAACGCATACATCCTGGAGGCTGGGGGCCACCTGGCGAAGAAAGTAACGAGTCAGATGGTGGGAGTACCGGGCCGCCTCTTGCTGAGTACATGACACTCGCTACGATCAGGACACACGACTGGTACCCGCCGAGGCCGCGTCCATGTTCCGAGGGGCAGCGGTGGCGCAGCCGCCAGCGCAAAGCAGTTAATCCCTTTGTAACGCCAATGTCCTGGAGTATAAGCTAATGACCTGAACAGCCCAGTCAATCCCCTGCGGTTCAGCGCACGGTAGTTGACTCCCTACTGAGCCCCTGCCCTGCGCGCATGGCCGCAGATCAGCCTCGTGGCGCACCCCGCCCAGCGGCCGCCCCAGAACGCCCTGCGGCCCATCCCGCTGGACCTGGCCGCGATGCCGCCGCACCCCACCTCCGCAACCACCGCCGCAAGCGCAAGTGCGATGCCAGCGGCTGGACCAGCCACGGCGGCGGCCGCTGTGCCCACCCACTTGGGAGACGCCGCGATGGCTTACAACCCTCTGCACGGCGCACCGGCTGCCGCTGCGCCGCCGCCTGCCGCCGCCACAAAGCCTGCTGCTAGCTGGGGAGCTGCCACCGCTGCGTCGTCCCCCGTACAGAGCAGTACGTTCCGCGCGCCGGACGGACGACTTGCGGCGGGGCAGTACAACGTGCCCGCCGTTCCCGTTGCGTCGGTGCCAGCGGCCGGGGCTTCTGGCTCGTCGCCTCCGCAGCACCGGCCACTGGATGCTGGCTTCCCGCAGGCCGTGGCGGCTGCAGCTGGTGGGCCCTTGACGGGGGAGCATGTTGACCCCGCGGTTCAGGCGCTCATGAATCTGTCGGTGAGCCAACCGCAGGAGCGGGCCTCCGTGCAGGCGACGCGGGGAGGCGGCGGCGGGGCAGCAGCTGCCATTGCAGGCTACGACAGCAAGTCCTGGCCCGCAATCGCAGGGCACGCGGCGTCGAACCCCGCCATCAGCGGTGCGCCGCCGTGCGTGCCGCCGGCCGGGCAGCCAGCGGGAGCGGCGACGCCGGCGGCAAGCGGCCCGGCTTGGCCTCTCGCACCACCGCATGCGGCGGCGCCTGCCCCGCACCCCGAGTTACCCTGACCTGCGCCCGACTGCAGGCGCGCCGTGACGGTGCGCTGGGTGCCAGGGCCGTGGTTTTCTTGTCTTCCGAGTACTGGTTGGGATCGAGGGGCGGCATGGCCAGTCGCCGTGCACTGCACCGTCCACTCTGGACATGCTGGCTTGCCGGGGTACTGTAGGCTCCGCGCGGCCGCACAGCACGCCCTCGGCCCTGTTTGCACCTGGCGGACTGGAAGGGTTGCCGGTTGATAACGCGGGCAGCAAGCTGCCTGAGGCCGGGTTGCGTTGCGGCCGAATCGCACAGAAGGACGGGGAGCGAGGGTTTCGATGGGATCTTTCGACGTATCATAGGCCGCTGCGTTCATGGCCGCTGGGTATCGCATGTCTCACATGGTGGGCAGCAGTGCCGCTTGTGCAGTTCGTACTTTCGTGTTGAAGGGTCATCAAGCTGTGTGCGATGCGGAGTGCAGAAAACAGGTCTAAGGTTTAGCGAGCAAAGGCATCCTAGCCGGCAGCCCGTGAACTAAGCTGTGTGTGGATGTACGTGCGTTCATGTGTGCGTGGACGCTTCATCGTCGTGTGCTCCACCACCGCCCCATCCGTCTCTTCGTACACATACTTCTGTTGTACGAGGAGGGCAGACATGAAGCCGAAAGAGTTGGATAAGGGTTACGGTGTTTCATGTGTAGCGTATGAATCAATTATTTTCCTGCCGGGTGGCAGTTCTATACATAGAGATTGCCCACAGGGAGGCCGCAGGCCCCACGAGCCGATGGGCTCCCGATCAGGTCCGGGTCTGAACATTTAAACGCTGACGAGCCGTGATGTCCAGGACGATGATGAAAGCGCAACTGCGCGCCCCGGTGCTGCAAAGAGCCTGGAGCTTGTTGCTAGCCCGGTGTGTGTATATGAGCCGGTGAGCGATATGGGGGACCCGAGGCAGCCCAAACACCCCAGTAAACACTGACTTATTCCCCCTCTGGCAGAATCCGGCAGCTTTCCTTGTTCTGGTCACGCCATCATGCCTCTGGACCCTGGATCGAGCCTCCCATACAAGCCGTACCTGGCGCGACGTACGCCGACGGCCGCACTATGCACTCAGGAACGCGCACTACGCTGCTTCGAATTATGGGATTAGTGCCGTAGGACGCGAGGCGCGGGAGTGGGGAAGCTTAACTTCCAGATGACCTTTCATCGCCCTGGTTCTTGCACATGTAATGATACCGATGCCATGCACAACATAATATTGTAGCGTACAATCGCCACCCTAGACGAACTATCTCCCTGAAGCGGAACGCGCCAACGCACCTTTAAACGCATTTTCGCTCGCTATGTAGTATTTAGGATTGTAAGTGGTGTAGGCTGCTCGGCAGTGTTGTCAGCTGGATGGCTTGGACGGAGGGCCGCAACCCTCCTTGTCAGCCCCGACGTACAGCACAGCGGATAACTCTAGAATGCGTTCATGGCTGGGGTGCTTTGGTGATTGCTACTCGGCGCCACGTCGCGGCGCCGAGTCACAGCAGCCATTACCACCATCACCAACACCTGTGACCGCTGCTGTCGCAGCAGCAAAGGGCACAGCGGCCGCGTCCCCAGACGTCTCGGGCCGCCATAAAGCAGCGGCGGTGGAAGCGGATTCTCAGGCGGTGCCGGAGTTGTCGCAGGTGGGGAGGAGGTGACGTGTGGCGGGGTAGGGGTAGGAGTTGGAGTGCGGAACAGCCGACATGCCCGCGCGCACGGCGTGTATGTGACCGGGTGAAGCGGCTGTAGGCCGTCCGGATCAACGATGTAAGCTCGGGGCCATGCACTGACACGCGCCGCAGCAAGGGAGAGGGTTAAGGCATTCCACAGACATGCGGCACAGGTGGTGCCGGGCTTTTCACGGCGCGGGCGGTCGCGCTCATGGGTGCCTGCGGGAAGCTCTTTCCCAACGCAGGGAGCGGGCCTTGCGCTATGTGGGTTGGATCAGGCAATGGACTAGCCGCTCGCGTGCCCTCGCCCTCGCGTCCGCAGCTTGGGGACATCCTGCGCGTCTTCAGCGGCATCCCCGGGAGCAGCTACAACCAGCTCGGTCGCATTGTCACCATCCTAGCAGAGCGCTTCAAGGTGGCGTATGTTAGGTGAGCTCCTCAGGCCCTGCGCGACGCGCTGGAGCGCATGTGCCGGAGCCCACGCCACGCGAGGAGCACGCGTGGCCTCGTCCCGTTCCGGTGCTGCCGCCACACAACGAAAGCTGGCCGCTGCTTGCTCTCGCCCACAGCCCGATACCGATGTGCTACCGCCATCCCCTGCCCTCACTGCGACTTTTTTGCGGCCACGCATGAACAGCCCGCGTCACGTCTCCCATTTTTTACTTTCCTCCGCCCGCTGGGTCCGCGGGTGGGTGCATGATGCCGCATGGCCGCTTTACCACCTCAACTGCCCCTCTCGACTGCGCAGCGCCTCGGTCCTGTCCTCCACGCGCATCACATGCCTGCCGGTGGTGGCGGGGGGCCGCCTGGCGCGGCTGTGCCCGCTGGGCCTGCCGCAGTTCCTGGACGCGTCGCAGGCCACGTCCTTGTACCAGGTGGCGGGACAGCAGGTGGGTAGCGACATGGGGGCGGGGCGCTGCCGCGAGGGCGCTCCTAGGCAGGGGGTTGCTGCGTGGGGGCTCCTCCAGGCGGTCCGCGCCTTGACGCGCAAGCGGTGTTCCTCAGCGGCTGGGAAGAGTCCGGGATGTCCCTGCTGTCCGGACCGTTACTGCGGTCACGTGGTTTGGGTTTGAGAAGTCGACCCGCTAAGTTACAGGTTACAGGTTACAAGTGATGTAGCTTTGAGGTCTAGGCACATGGGTCACAGGGACCGATGGCCCAAGAGGTCCCCTGCTTGCGCGCGGGCGCGTCCTGACATTGAGTGGGTCCAATGAGCCCGCCAGTGCAAAAGCATGCACAAGCTGGTCTAATGAAGTCCTGCGCCCGCGCCCTTCTTCGGGCGCACCCGCTCGCCGCCCCCACCCCACCCCAGCCGCAGCGCTTTCTGAGCCGCCGGGTGCCCGGCGACCGGCTGCCTCTGGACTGGGAGATGCTGCGGGAGGCGGGCGGGCTGAGCGCCTTCGTGGCGGCCGCCATTACGGTCGGCTCCGACACCGTGGCCGTCCTCACCTTGGCTGACGAGGACCCAAACAAGTTTGCGTCGCCCATGTGCGTGCACTGTGTGTTGTTTGCCGTGCATAGAATGGGTCCGCACGGTGGATATGGGCCGCCATCAAGTTGGGGAGATGCCCCCAACTTGGGGCTTTGAGGGTTGAGGACGGCGAGGTGCCGTCGATGTCACCTTGGGACGTGTCTCGGCATGGCCTGACCCGTGTCGATGAGCACTCCGAACAGGCAACTGCCCATCCCCGCAATTGAACATGTGTCGGCCCCCATACATCAGACACGAGTTGCATCTCCTTGCTCCACGCCATTTGCGTTTCTAGCGCAACGACCTTTTTGCGTTCCTAACACCACGCACGGTATCACGTCCTTTGTACCCCCAACATCACGCCCGTACGCAGTCCCAAGAACAACACACTGTCTTGCACACTCTCTTCCCACATACCACATACGGTAACGGACACACCTCCCTGACACGCGCAGGTGGCAGACGTCCTTGGAGCTGGTCGGCGCCTTCATTGGGCAGCTGTTCCGCGACCGGCAGCTGATTGGATACTGCGGGGTGGTTGAGGACCTCATGGCGGTCGATTCGCTGGACGACCTGATTCGTACGCTCAGCAGATGCGTCGTACGGCTGCACTCGGGTGAGATCAGCCCTCCTCTCCACCTGCGGCTCCTGCACTGCGAACGCCTTCCAACCCTGTGACGAATGACCCCCCGGCTCCTCTGCTGCATCGCTCGGGTCGGGAGAGGTGCATACCACGTGCGTGAGGGTCAGCGTGTTCGCGGAAGCTTGTGCCGATATGACTGCGTGTGGATTCTGTCCCGAGCCTGATCATTGAGCGCCGCGGTGCGTCCAGAGTGCCTCACCGCGTGTGCATGCGCGCGCCTTCCGCCCCGCCCGCACCCGCGCGCGCCCCTTGCGCTGCTGACCCCCGCCCTCCCTCGCGCCCGCTCCTCCTCCTCCTCCTCCTCCTCCTGTTCTTCCTCCTCCTCCCCCTAGAGCGCTTCCACCAGATGCGCCTCACCTGCCGCATCTCCTGCATCGCCTCCGACGCCTCCTCGGCCATTATCTTCGACGAGGCACTGCCATACAACTCGGTCGTGGCCTCGGGCGTGGTGGACGAGGTGACGACGGGCCCGGCGGCGCCCGTGTCGCACACACCCGTCTCGCAGCCCGCCATGCGGCAGGTGCTGCTGGCGCGGGCCACGAGCTCCCTGCAGGAGGGGCACTCGGGCGGCACTGGGGAGGCGGCCGGCGGCGCCGGGCCCGCGGGAATGCCCTGGGGGCTGCACATGCAGCGCGGACGGTGAGAGGGCTGGGGGGCTGAGGGCGCGAGGCCGGGCAGCGGCCGGGGGGGGGCGGGGCGGGGCGGGGCGCGGGACCCAACTCTGTTGAGTGCTGCACGGCGCGGAAAGGAGATCAATCGCGTTGTACCGAATCGAATAGTGGCTGGCAGGATGCCTGGGACAACCGACGACGGGGGGAGGATTGGTGGACCCCGTGGGCTTGCAGACGGGCTGCTCTGGCCGGCATTTATTTTTCTGGCCGGCATTTATTGGAAAGGTTACAGGCGGAGATGTGATCTCGCCCTCGCCGCGTTCCGTGTCCCTTCGGGACAATGCGGCTGGCGTCATTGGCCTATTCCCATCGAACCCTGATTCGCAAAGGTGAAGAAGAACCCGTCCCCTCGGCCGGGGCCGTGCCCCCCGCCGTGGATCCGCCCCAGGATGACCCGCCTGTCCATGATGTACCCGGGCCAAGCCTCCGACCTGGCCGTGGCGCTGCAGTACCAGGTGCAGATGCACTCGGTCGCCAACCTGGTGCCGGACCCCGTGGAGCTCGCCGCGGCGGGCTCCCCGGCCCTGACCGGGCCCCCCATCCCGCCGCCGCCGATGGGCGCGGGCGCGCCGGGGCCGCAGCCCTCCAGCGCCGTGCTGGCGCCGAACTTGCTGCTGCCGCACAGCCGGCTGCAGAGCACGGCCGGGACGCTGGGCAGCGGCGAGGGCGGGGGCGTGCTGCTGCGGCCGCCGCAGCTGCGCGGCGTGGGCGGCAGCAGCATCTCGCAGCCGGGGCTGTTTGGGGGCGGCCTCATCGGCGACGCGTTGCGGGATGCGGCGCTGTGGGGCTCGCTGGAGCCGGGCGCGCCATCTAACTTCAGCCAGCACCACCTGCAGGTGGGCGGGTTATTGGGCGGGCGCAGCAGGAAGGGTGGTGGTGGTTGGACTCATCCCTAGCGCAGCCCACAGCCCGGCATGGTGAGAACAGGCACGTAGGTGCAAGGGGCGATGCAAAGCTGCTGTTGGCCACACGAGAGTTGGGCGTTGGGCGTCCGGAATATGGCGTTTCGACAGCCGACCGGCGTTTCCATCACGCCTGTAAGGCCCGCCACGGCACAGTCCACTTGGTCGCCACGTGCCTTCATTGTCATCGTTGTCATTGTCGGCTCATCGCACGAACGGGGTTGGGGGGAACTCGCTCCCCGCAGATTGAGGGCCAGACGTACCGGGTAGAGAACACGCTGCTGGCGGAGGCGATCGCCAACCGAGCCGGCGTGTGGATCGGCGACTGCGTGGCGTTCATGCAGAACCCGGGGAACCCCAACGCCGACGTCTTCCTGGCGGCCACCGCCCACCACACCACCGCCCTCATGCTGGGGGTCATGTGGGATCGCAGCGGCGGCGCCAGCGGGCCCGGAGGTGGCGGAAGCGGCGGCATCCGGCGGCCCTCCAACAGCCGCCTTCATGGCGGCGGCGGAGGAGGAGGAGGAGGTGGCGGGCCGCAGCCGCGGCGGCCGTCGGGGCGGATGGCTGGCAACGTGGGCAGCGGCGTCCTGTCAGCGCAGGTGGGGAAGGCCGTAGGGAGGCGGGGAGGCAAGGACGTCGGCCCGCCGTTCCTTCCTTGTGGCTGCGAGAGCTGCTCAGGGTTGCGTGCGGCGGCCGCGACTGGTTGCCGACAGCCGATTGCCGGCACGGTAGTTCGCAGTCACCGACAGCCCATATCCACCACGCGTCCAATTGGTGGGCGCTCCGCAGGTGACTCGGGTGCTGTCGGTTGGCGACGCGAGCAGTCCCTTCATGACCCACTCGGTCGGCTACCTGGCCGCGCTGCGAGACAAGGAGCGCATGGAGAGGGAGCGGGAGCGAGACAAGACCTCTCCGGTGCTCCGAAACCCTGTCAGCGCCGGCACAAGCTCGGGGGGCAGGGGCGGAGGCGGCGGGGGCGGGGGCGGGGCCAGCACCGGCCCCGCCGCCGCGCTGCGCCACTCCGGGGACGCGGCGGCTGTCGGCGCGGGCGCGTACCCACCGTCGCCACCCGGCGTGGGACAGCGGAGCTGCGGCAGCCCCAGCTTGCGGTGCGGCGAGCACCCCGTGCTCGCATTTTACCTGCTCACGTCGGGTCCTGCGTCGCCCGCCGTGTTGCAGGTGCGGCGCGCCCTATCGAAGGCCGGCTGTGGGCTGGCTGGCCGGATTTGCTGTGTTTTGCGGGAGTTGCGGGTCAGGAGGCCCGCGGGCGTTTGGGAGACAGATGCTCGGCCCGCCGAATGCTGATGCACACGGTATCCACGCGTTGTTGCAGGTGTACCCAGGCCGGTGGGCCCAGCGCGGATCACAGCGGCGCCACGGCCGATCGATCTCCGCACACCGTTGCAGGCGCAGGCGCACACCAACCCACTGCACCCCCGTACGGCAGTGCACACCAACCCACTCCTCCGCTCCTGTAGAGCCTCCGCCCCCGTTTCTCCTCCCACAACCCCGCGCTCCGTCGTTCCTCTGCTTCGCTCCCCACACGCCGTTCACTTCCATGTCCCCCTTCTCCCCCGCTCTTCTCCCCTCTCTCGTCCTTTCTCCCCTCCCCATCCCGCATCCTCGTCCCCCCGCCAGGGGTGCCTCGGGAGCCGGCGCAAGAGTGGCTTGGCCGCCGGACCGGACCTTTCATGTGGAAGACAGTGCGTTCACGTCAACCGTTTGCTCCTCCCCCCCCCCACCCCACCCCACCAGGAGCTGCTCGTGCACCTGCGTGAGCTGCTGGTGGTTCTGGAGCCGCTGGTGATGGCCAAGCTGAACGACGACCTGGCAGGCGAGTGGCTCCAGCTGCAGCGGGAGGTGCTGGACAAGAGCAAGGTCATCAAGCAGCCCAAGGACCGGACCATCGTGCTGCGCAACACGGCGGCACAGCTTGGTGAGTGAGGCAGGCGTTCGGTTGGCGGGCTTTATCAA
>LSYV01000098.1:23744-105940 GCA_001584585.1 Gonium pectorale | reverse complement strand
ACGGCGTGGGAAAAATCGAAGCGCGGCGAGATGCCCTTCAAGGACAACAGGTCCCTCACGATGGAAGTGATGCGTGCATTCATGCGCGGGCGAAAGCCACTTGGCAATGACATCACAAACTTGCGGGACAACTTAGTGCGTGCCGTGAAGCAGTACCTCCGCAGCTGTGATGGCAAAGTGCCCGAGCGAATGTAACCGCGTCCATCTGGGCAAAAAGCGCGCTCCAGTCCTGGCGAGTGGCTACAAGTCCTGGCGAGCGGTGAACAACCGTGGCGTGACCCCGGACCTTGCTTTGCAGTCTTTTGCTTACATGCCATTATGGGTCTACCATTCGGTGCTATTTCTATTGCATTAAGTAGTTATGGGCTACTGGGTCGCTCGGTCGCGAACTAATTACGCGCGACTGATAACTTTGTATAAGCTCGCGTACGCACCTTGTAACATCAATGGTATAAGCTACTTTCATTAAGCTACGCGGTGTCACCTACAACCCCCTATCACCCCCTGTTTGGGGTATACGGGGTCCTGGTACCCTGGTCGTCCATTTGTGAACTCTCGCACTAGTCGGTGCCAGTACCTACTAGTACAATACACTTTAATTCCTGACTCTCCACTAGGAAAGTCCCGGGCTGCCTCTGTCACGTGAGGCAGCCGCCATCACGCGTCGCGTCTGCCAGCATAACTATCAAATCCTTATGGCGCAATGCTGGTTGCTGCGCCGTGAGGCCCTCAGGAGCCTTAACTCCTGCGTAAGCGAGGAAGTGCGGCCCTCCCGCTGACCTGTCGCATCCGTTTGATGTACGTGTTCATTTGAAGGTCACGATACACTTATGTGTTCGCGTGTGCTGTACGGTGTACGGCGCTGTTGTGATTGTCATGCAGATCTCGAGTATTTAGCGTGCTTGTGTCGCGCTGCGCTCGTCTTGCTCTTGGGCAGGGGCCCTTGGGCGACAAGTAGGCCCTGATCGCTAGTCAGCCTGCTGGCGGCCGAGTGGTGTAAGGGCATGACCGCGTGATTCATCTCTCGCCCCTCGAGCCGAGCAGACAAACTTCCGTACCTCGCTCGACTACCGTTCCATTTACAGCAGCGAGACATGAATGGCAGTTGTTCGCGCTGCAGGCCAGGCCTTGGCAGCTCCCCGTGATGTCGGTGGCGTGCCGCTAGCAAGACGAGCGCTCGAGAGGCGGCGACACGATGCGGCCGCGCGGGACAGAGGGTAGCACGCCGCCACAGCAAACAGGGCAAGCAGGCTCAGGACGGCGAGCGGTTGGGGGCAAAGGATTGCTCCTTCCGCAGACTACGTTTCGAACACGATTCATTTCAAATCCCCACGTGCACACCCTTTTCATTAGCGGTGCGCTATGTCTCTCTGCGTTGCCCGCTGGGGGGTATGCACGTGAAACGCAGTCGGCGTGCACGACAGATAGGCCAACAGTCCGCAACTGCATCAGTGAGGACCAGCTGAAGGTCCGCTGCAAACGCCTGATGGCAAAGCGTGCCAGGGGACTCCACCAGCTCATTCCCCGGTCCCGAGAGCGCTGCTTCACTCGCAGCTTCATCACAGCCGTACGCGCTGATAGTGCACCGCTGCATCACAGCAAAGTATTCCACGCAGAGTGGACACGGATGCTTTGACGTGTATTGGGAATTCCACAGGCACGTGGATGCGAGGGGTGTGGATAAGCATGCATAACAGCGCGCTCAAGACATACTAGCAAGCAAGGCGGCGGAAGGAGCGTGACTCGCCAGTGCTGTTGACGTAGGTTCCTTTTCATGCCAGTATGCCATCGTGACATCGCCCATCTATCACCGACGTGCACTCTTCGCTCCCCATTCTGTGTTGCTTGCCACCTTACCCTGTCTCCTGGTCTGCAGGCACAGGCGCGGTCATGTGCGTGCCGCGGAGGATGCTTGCAAGCCGCTGTGGTGCACTGAGGTTTGCGCAGGACCACCGTTCTCATCGGATGGGCGGTGGCCTTCCCGTGCTTTCCGCCTTCCCTTGCCTCCACTCGTTACGAACGCGTCCGGCTGTCCGCCAGAGAGATAGAACCCCACGTAGAACCCCATAGCTCCCCAGACAGGAAACAGGCTGTGCTGGCAGGTGGCACGTAGCGGGTGCATATGAATGCAGCCGTTGCTGTCCACAACGGTGCGTCCGTATTGGCCAGTTGCGCAAGGGGCCAGTGGCGGCCAAGGAGCACTGGGCTCCGTCTTATGCATTCACGTCCCGGGCCGCGCTTATATGCAGGCACGTACCCCACTACCCCTCGCGCATGTCCTTGGCGTGCCAAAGGGTTCGCGAGGGAAGTAAGCTGTGTCAGCATCCCCAGGCTGCGCAGGTGTGTTTTAGCGTCGTACGGCAGTCGCAGCCCGCCGCCGTCGCAGCATCGAGCTCCAGGCTTTTTCTCATCGATCCGACTAGGCATAACGGCGCACAGAAAACTTTGGGCCGGCGCGGTCAACTTTTGGCCGAAGTTTTGCTCCCGGAACGCCCGCTTTCCTAATTGTTTGCTTACTTTCCTACACGTAATTTTCAGGTTGATTCTCAACAAAAATCAGGCATGCATACGCGGTAACCGCGTCGATTGCTCAATTCTGCAGCTCACCGCTTAAGAACCACTGGATACAATACCATTTTATCACCAGATGGCAGTATAAAATTTATGGAGCGTAACTCAGGTGCTGCAAGACTGTAAGACCATCATGGCGACCCAAGGCGGAGAAACAGACCAGAAGGCAAAGGAGGATGCATTGCTCGAGAAAGCAGCAGCGCTCAAGGTTGGCTCGTTTGGAACCCGCCAGCGACACCCGCCACCGACAGCTGACCCGCCAAAACGGACCCCTCACGTTGCATGGGGTTTCTTGCAGGCGCAATGGAAGATGCTGGCAGCTGCCTACAACTTCCCTTGCGAGGAGCCAAAGCGCCAGGCCACGCACTGGGACTACGTGCTGCATGAGGGCCGCTGGCTAGCAGAGGACTTCATGCAGGTGGGCACGTGCTTCAAGGTGCCGGGTGATAACGGGTACGGCTGTACGTTGGCGGGGGGCCCGGGTTTCGGGCCGGGTTTCCAAGGTTGGGTGTGGGTTCTAAAGGCTCCAGTCGCCACAGACAGCGCCCCCGCTGCCTTGTATGCAGGAGCGGCTCTGGAGGCAGGCTTCTGCGCTGCGGCTCGCCTATGATGCCGCTAGGTTTGATCGGACGAAACTCAAGGTGAGTTCTGTGGCGCGGTGGTTTTACTCGCAAGTTCCGCGCACCCTGGTGCACCACCCTCCGGCGTCATCTCAGGGGGTAACGGGTCGTCAAAAAAAAGTTCCTTCGTATGGAAAGCTTGAGCGCTGGACTAGAGGTGCTACTGTAAAGTCAACAAGGTCCTGTTCCTAGCAGCACTTTGCTCTCGTCCATGCAGTTTACCCTCCGGGGGATGCAAGTTATCCCGTACCCATACGGCCTTCATATTCTTTGCCATATGTTCCTCTGCACCACAGCATGTCCAGACAAAGGTTACGCTGGAGTGCGCGCCCGAGGAGCTCGGCCGTGTCAAAGGCGGGCTGCCGGAGGCTGATGCGCGGGCTAAGCCCCTCGCAAACGGAGTCTCCGAGTCGGGTAAGCTTTATGGGGGATTTCCGAGGCACCTTGTCCAATCGCCGAGAATATGCAGCCCCATAGCGACGACAAGAAGCGCCATCCGCTGGCAGAACTGCGTCACCGGTTGAGTTTCCTGTTGTTCCTTGCCCTCTGGCCGTAAGCAGGCCCCACGGCTCCCGCGACGCCGGACCGGGACACGGAGCTGCCGAGCCTGCCGGTGGCGGAGCACCTCACATACACGGTACTGACCAGTCCGGAGGAGCTCATGGAGGCGGTGGTGCGGCAGCTCGAGGTAAGTGCGTGCCTGGTACATGGGCAGGATGCCGGCCTCCGGGCCCAAAGTGCATAGCGTGGCACAACGGAAAGTTTACGACCGTGTGCATCTATGCCGTTTCTGGGTTTCCACGTACTGGCGTCGATTCGCCCGTAGATTCTGGCCAGTCGGGCGCTAAACGGTGCCTGCCCCACGTGCCATGCCTGCAGGAGGAGGACGTGGCGCGGCTGACGGCCCACGCGGAGCTGATGGCCGACTACGAAGCGGCGTACGAAGCGGCGCAGTACGCGCGCAGCGGCAATGCGGTACGCCCGGGAGGACCTATGTCACGGCTTTTGTCGGTCTGCCCCGCAGCACGCTCGACGCATGGGTTACTTGTTAGTGTATGCGTTTGCCGCTCCCCCCTAATGGCCTCCTTGCCCTCCCTCCCACGTTGGACGGTTGCCTCCATACCGCACAGTCTTCCAGTCTCAACGATGAGGACCTGCCCATTCGCAAGCCGCCGACTCTCAAGAAGCCCGCCGGTATGCGCCCGCGGCCGATGCCGATGGCCGGCGCGGACGACACGGACTCGCTTGGAGAGGCCAGCCCCGCTCCTCCTCTGCATGGGCGCGCGGGGGCCATGGCGGGCCGGCGGATCGGGGGTGCAGGTGCGTGCGAGGTCCAACCACGACGCTGTGGCGCCGTGCATGTGGTAGGATACCAACATCACCGTGCAGCAGCATTCAATTGCGTGCGGTGCGATCGGGATTTCACAGTTTCCGCGCCTGCATGCGTGCATTGCAGGAGGGAACAGGCAGCCTGAGTATCATGGGCCCGCGCAGTGCTTACCGCGCACAGCCACGCATTAGCCGCCGCAGTAGCTTCCGCTCTGGGCCCCCCGCCTCGTCTGGCTCGGATCCCTAGCGCCTGACTAGGGTGTCTGCGCGCTTCCCGTGTGTCTTGTAGCCATGGGTCACCGCCCGCTCGCCGACATGGGCGACGACGTGCACCCCAGCAAGCGTAAGCGCAAGAAGGTGGACGCGGATGACGACGACGCCATGGCGGTGGGCCAGGCCCCAAAGGTGTGTGCCTGGGGTCCCCACTCCTAAAACCAAGCTTCTCTGATTAAGGCTTGCAGGGCACATTGTGGGTCTGTGCCCATGCGAAAGGTCAGGGCGATTCCGTTACGCTGCATATTGGCAATGGACCGAGCTGCCTGGAGGGCGTCGCACGGGGCCGCTGTTCCACATCTGGTGTGCTCCGTGTGCTGCCTCAGAGCCTGAAGCTGAAGTCTGCGGCCGGCATGAAGGACGACAAGGTAAGCCTGCACACTTTTAGGTATCAATACAGCACACGTGCGCTCCTCGCGTCCCGGGTCTCTGAGAAATAAGCAATGATGCCCACGCAGTCGAAGAAGCTGAAGAGCCCCGCGAAGCCTCCTGGCGGTGTGCATCCGGCCGGCGGCTTTGGGCGCGACGCGGCGGGCGCCCAGGCTGGCGCGCAGCGGGGTCCGGTCACAGGCATCAAGCATCCGCTGCTTCGCAACGGCACCGTCCCCGACGGCGGCTTGCGGGGCCTGCCGTGGTCGCCCATGGACGACCAGGTAGGCATGCAGCGCCGTGCATGTAATCGGTGTGGGGCCTCCGTACTGGCCTACCTTACAACATCAGCCGGACATCCTTACACATTGCACTGATTGACGCCGCCGCTGCGTATCGCACGCGTGGTTGGGCACTGGCGTGCCATCGCCGGCCGCCTGTCGGCTCAGCCATGTCGTGTCTGTCGGGTTGACGTCCGTTGCCTCTTGCTATCATTTTGCCCCTCGGCAGGTCCTTGCGGCAATTGTGACCGAGTTCCACCAGAATTGGCAGCTGGTGGCTGACGTCATGCGCTCCACAAACAACATGCAGGTTAGCCGCTTAGGCCCTGCCTGCGCCTTGGTCTCGAGGGTCGGGGTCTCAACTTAGCGACGTTGGTCAATATGCTCTTGCCGTCCAAGTGGGCAGAGCGGACTGCGCTAACGGGTTAGAAGAGGACATGGCGTCTGTGTGGGACGGGGTCCAAGGACGATGCTACTATGAGCCCGCGCAGTGAATGGTCATGGAGGTTCAGGGGATGTCTGGCGCTCTCCCAGCTGCTTCATGGCTCATGGCGCACTACGCATATTCGTTATTTAGTCTTCTGCAAATGTTCATCCGTCAATAATTTCTCCGCATGGCAGGGCGTCTACCGACGGCCGGACATCTGCAAGTACCGCTACGCCATGCTCGTCAAGGCGTGGCAGCAGGAGAATGGGGAGGAGGGCATGCAGGACGCGCAGCAGAACCCGCTGTCGCTGATGCTGATGCCCAAGCAACAGGTGCGTGGGGCGTCAGGCACCCTGCTGCTACTGGCCGAGCGGACGCAATGTTAACGAGGCGCGCACGCCTGGGACAATCTCCCCAATTGCACGAGCCTTTCCAGTCCCAAGCACCGATCTGAATTGAGCGCTTGCGTATTGCACACCTTGAATATGATGCCTTGCGACCGCCTGCCCTCCCCGTGCAAGAAAGGCTATTCTCCGGCCCCGTCTGCACGCCTTCCTACCCCCCAGGCCAAAGAGGTGCTGTACCAAGTGCTGCCCGTTTCAGAGGCCACGCTGCGACGGCACCAGGAGGTGGTTGCCAACCTGCACGTGCGCCATCGCACAAAGCGCTTTGCGGAGCGGCAGCAGCAGCGCGAGAACTGCAAGTTGCGCAACGAGCAGCACACGAGCCACTTCATGGTCTCCAATAACGTGCTCCAGAGCAACGGTGGGCGCATCCTGAACCCGCTGGAGCTCGGGATGAGCATGGGCATTGGTGACGCGGGGCCCGGCTCGGCGGGCCCGAGCCTTTCGCCAGCTGGCACATCATCGCCGCAGCCACCGGGCATGGGGCCACAGGCGGGGCAGCCGCAGGGTCAGGGACAGCCGCCAGGCATCCAACAGCCGGGCGCGCAGCAGCCGGGGATGCAGCAGCCCAGCGGCATGCAGCAGCCCGGCGGCATTCAACAGCCCGGAATGCAGCAGCCCGGAGGCATGCAGCCCGGGATGCAGCCCCAGGGCATGCAGCACTCTGGCATGCAGCCCGGCATTCAGGCCGGTATGCAGCCGGGGATGCAGCAGCCGGGACTCCAGCAACCGGGGATGCAGCAGCCGGGAGGCATGCAGCAGCCAGGCATGCTGCAGCCGGGGATGCCCGACGGCCTGCAGAACATGGGACCGGCCGGTATGCAGCAGCAGCAGGCAATGCAGGGCATGGCCCCCGGTGGATTGCCAACAGGCATGGGGCAAGGGACCCCGGTATTGCCCGGGATGCAACCTGGACTCCAGCAACCGGGCCAGCAGTTGCACTCTCTGCCTCACGCCATGCAGCCCGGAGCAATGCAGCCCGGCACCATGCAGCCCGGCGCCATGCAACCTGGAATGCAGCCGGGCATGATGCAGCCTGGTGCCATGCACCCCTCGCAGATGGCCGCCCTTCAGCAGCAGCAGCAGCAGGGTGGGCCTGCCGCGTCGAGCCAGGGTGGCGGGCAGCCCCCAGGCTCGATGGCGAACGCGCGCATGCTGCAGCAACAGCAGCAGGGGCCGCAAGGGCAGCAGCAAGCGGGCCAGCCAGGGCAGCCGCCGCTGAGCTTGGCTCCCGGTTCTCAGCCGGGGCTTCAGGGCCAGATGCAAGCCAACGCCGCTTCGTTCCAACAGCAACAGCTCCAACAGCAGCAGCAGCAAATGCAACAGCAGCAGCAAATGCAGCAAATGCAGCAGATGCAGCAGCAGCAACAGCAGTTGCAGCAACAGCAGCAGCAAATGCAGCAGCAGCAGATGCAACAGCAGTTGCAGCAGCAGCAACAACAGCAGTTGCAGGCGGCGGCGCAGGCGGCGCAGCAGCAGGGGCGCGTACCAACACCACCGCCCCTTCAGCCGATGCAGCAGATGCCGGGTATGCAGCCGGTGCGGGCCTCCAACCCCGCTATGCTCGCCAACCAGCAGGCCCTGCTTCAGTCCCAGATGATGAAGCAGAAGATGCTCCAACAGCAGCAGCAGCTGCAGGCGCAGCAGCAACAGCTGGGAATGGCGCCTGGCGCGCCGCAGGCCCAGCCCGGGAGCCAGCCGCCCACACCTCGAGCTCGGGGTCGCGCAACAGCAGCAACAGATGCCCGGGCAGATGCAGGGGCAGCAGCAGCCTGGCAACGCGGGCCAGGTCCAGCCGCAGCAGATGCAGCAGATGCAGCTGGGCGCGCCCGGGCAACCGGGGGGCCAGCAGCCCCAGATGCAGCAGATGCAGCAGCCCGGGCAGCAGCAGCAATCCCCGCAGCTGGGCGTTCCACCCGGGGGCCAAGCTGGGATGCAGCCCGGAGGCCAGATGCAGCCGGGCATGCAGCCCCAGGGCATGCAGCCCCAGGGCATGCAGCCCGGGATGCAGCCCCAGGGCATGCAGCCCGGGATGCAGCCCCAGGGCATGCAGCCCGGGATGCAGCCCCAGGGCATGCAGCCTGGTATGCAGCCTGGCATGCAGCAGCCCGGAGGCCAGATGCAACCTGGCATGCAACCCGGCATGCTCGGCCAACCCCCGCCGCTGCAGTCGCAGTCTTCGGCGGGACTCGGCAACGCGGCTGCGGCCGCAGCAGCCGCAGCAGCAGCCGCAGCGGCGGCGGCGCAGCTGAACAAGCCACCCACGCCTAACCCTATGGGGCTACCTGGTGGCCTGCCCAACGCACCGCAAGGCGTCACCGCCCCCAACGGGCCGCCGGGCGCGGCCATGCAGCGCCCGGCGGCCCATCCCTCGCAGTTGCAGATGCAGGCGGCACAGGCGGCCCTAGCTGGGCGGTTACCTGGCATGCTCGGGGCGATGCCCGGCGGCCTAGCTGGCACAGCCGGCATGAACCCAGCAGCGCTCGCGGCGCAGATGCAGAAGGCCGGCCTCCAGCCCGGCGTAATGCCCAATGCCGCTGGCTTGCAGGTGGGCTGAAATCTCGGGATCTGGCGGGGTTGTGGGGGTCCGTGACGGCCCAAAGGCCGAAGGGCACGGGATGAGAATGGTTTTTTCTCGCCCTTCGCGAACTACGCGAAGGCTGGGTTCGGGGCTGCCGCGCCTTGCTCTGCTCTCTCTGAAATTTGTATGAGTAGGGCACCCAGCCTGCTAAACTGTCTGATCCCTCTAACCTATTTTTATCCTACTTGCCAGGCCCTCCAGAAGATGCAGCAGCAGATGCAGGCGGCGGGCGCCGCGGCTGCTGCTGCCGGAGGGGCGCGCCCCTCGATGATGCCTGGAGCGCTGCCGACACCGTCCCCTGGCATGCAACCCGGGGGGATGCCCAACCAGCCCGGCGGGCTTCCAGGCCAACTGCCGGGTCAACTGCCGGGGCTACAGCAACAGCAGCAGCCCGGGGCCATGCAGCCGGGCGTCCAGCAGCCTGGGCTGCAGCCTGGGCAGCCGGGCCTGCCTGGCATGCCACCCGGGATGGCCGGCTTGCAGGGAAATATTCCGCAGACGCTACAGCAGCAGCAACAGCAGCTCGCGGCGAACATGGCTGCACTGCAGCAACAGCAGCAGGCGGCTGCCGCAGCGGCCGGCCAGGCCGCTGCGATGAACGGACAACCGGGCGGCGCGCCGAAGTGGCCGGCGGGGCTCTCGCAGCAGGCAAGCGCGCAGGCAATGGCTGCCATGCAGCAGCAGCTACAGCAGCAGCAGGCGCACTTGCAACAGCAGGCGCAAGCGTCGCAAGGGGGCCAACCGCAGGGCCCCGGGGGCCCCTCTGCCCAGCAGCAGCAGCAGGCCGCCGTCGCGGCCGCGGCGGCCGCGGCAGCTGCGGCGCAGGGACACCCCAACCCACAGCATGCGGCCATGGTAGCGCAGCAGGCCCATCTGCAACAGCAACAGCAGCAGCAGGCGGCCGCGCTGGCGCAGTTCCAGGCACAGCAGCAAGCGGCGGCGGCCGCAGCGGCCGGCGGGCCGGCGGGCGGTCAGCCAGGACCGCCCGGCGGACTGCAGCCGTCGGCCCTGCCGCCAAACCTGGCGGCGGCGTACATGAGCATGGTGCGACCGGGCATGAACCAGATGCCGGGCCTGCAGCCTGGGCTCCAGCCGGGCTTGCAGCCGCAGCCCATGTCGATGCAGCCTGGGGCGCAGCCGGGAGGCATGCAGCCCAGCCTGCAGCAGCAGCAGCAGGCTATGCAGGCGGCTGCCGCGGCGGCGGCCGCCGCAGCCGCGGCGCAGCAGCAGATGCCGGGCGGCGCTCCGGGTGGTATGGGAGGTATGCAGCCTGGGCCAGGGGCGCAGTAGGGGTGAGAGTTGCGGCGAGGCCGGCGCGTGCTCAATGCAGGAAGCGCGGCATGACAATGTGCGGTAGGGCGGCCGGTGGTAGCGTTGGCCCCGGAAACGTTCGTTCGCACGTGTTGGTACCGCGAGCCGGGCAGGTCAGGCACGGTGAGGACACGGTGGCGGGCGCGGCGTAAGCGGTATTGGTGTGTCACGGCAGTGCGGATGGTGGCGGGTTGTTACGTTCGTTTGATTGGACACGGGGCGGGTCTGGATGCGACCCGTCAGCGATAAAATGCAGCGGGCCGTACAGCGCACGGCGGGGTGTCCGTCTGAAATGGGAACGCGTCTAACGTGTAAGATGGTCCGGACCAAGATGCCGCCACTTTTGCGCCAGTTAGTGTGAGGGGGGTTGCACTTTCTACTGCAGCGCTGTTTGTGTAATCCCGGAAGCGCCACGCATCGGGCGCGCGTGGCGCACGCACGGGATGGTGACGGTGACGGTTGCGCCTCTTGGACCACAGCCCGTGGTGCTGAGGGCTGAAACCCTCTTGGACGGTCGGCGTGGTGGTGCGCAGGAAGGGTCGACCCACGTGTCGGCCCTTAGGACTCGGCTCTTCTCCCACCTCTCCTACCTTCGGGGATCATGCTGGTGATCGGAAGTTGTGTTGGGTAACCAAGTGCATCGCGTGCATGTGCGGCTGGGCGTTCAGGGAATCCTGCAATTGATGTCCTTTTTTCTTCGGTTTTGAAAGAGGTTCGGTGGTGGCGCGGTGCCTTGTGATGGCCTGATGGCCGCGTGGCTGTTAAGAGGACTGAGTGTCAGTGGCGTTATCGTCAACTTCGTGGTTCAGACACAACGGGCGTCGCGGCACGCTACAACGTCCTGGTGCACATGATAACACTCTTGCAATACTTTTGGGTGCTTTGCCATGAATATCGACGTCTGCATTCGCGGTGTAACTAACGCTGCATGGACTATCTCTACAGCGTTCACCCGCCTTGCAAAGCACATTCATCTTAGCGTACTACATGTCTCTGACCCGTGGGTCATTCCTGCTTCAGGTCAACCGGGCAGTCTTTCGTCTCTCCAGAACCACCCGCGCCTCCTCATACTTGCAGCTGTCATCTGCAATTACCGGCAACACCGCATTAGTGACAACGGGTGACCGGACTGGTTGCACCCATGCAGCGGGCTACAACTTGTCAGCAACACCATCGCATGGTCAAGGCAGTGCCCCAGTAGAGACGAGATGCGTCTCTATGATCCTACCCGGGAAACTGATTGTGGTCCACATCAGTCACATTCAGGGCCCGCAGGGCCCATGTCATCTTATGTCACAGACTGGCTCTTGCAAATCAACGATTGATCGGCGACGCGGACATCCGTACCGAGCTTCAAGCACCTCCATATCCATGCGTTGATGTGCCTGCACCTTACTGTACGACTTGCTGTACGGTGTACGACGCCCTATGCCAGCTCGCGCCTCAACATCCTGTCTCTCACCGCCATCGCTGCTTATCCGACCAAGCCCGGCTCCGAGCACGGGCACGGGTATGACACACACATACTGCACACATCCGTCCTACTTCCATCCAAACTTTGCGTTCACTTCCTCGTCAAAGGAGATGTGGAACGACACCTTGCAACCCGGCGCAGCCTCGTCTTCTGCACCGCAGCAGTCCCAGAACCTGAAAGCAGGAACATGCAGGGAGGCATGCCGTTTAGTTGCCTCCCGTCCGTTCCACCCGGTGGCAGGATGCCGAGCATGGACGGAAAGACGCACGCGGCCAAGATGTCCAGCTTGAGCCCGCGCCGTAGGGGTTGGGCAGGCACCAAACGGGTGCACCGTGCGGCCACTCACCGCAACAACCCTGTTCGTCCCATGACTGCCCCGAGCTGGTCCTCTGGTGCATCGCTCCGGCGCACAAAGCCGACAGCCTGAAGGGCAGCGTTGCAGTATATGTAGGGTACAACGTGCTACCGTATAATCGTAACTCGCAGGTCAAGAGTCACTGGTGCCAAAGGCCCGTATTCTGCTTTTCATTGCCTGTCGAAGCATGCGGTTCCAATGCTCCAAGCCCGAGCCCCATGCCTGAACTGTGACCCGCAACGTGGGCAATGGCAGTGGCCCGACTCCGCGCGCAATCACACATCCCTGCCCCTACCTTGGCCAGCTCGCCTCCAGTCCACCCCTCGCTGTGATACCTGCAGTGGCAGATTGTTCAGACCAAGGTCACCCGAGAGGACAGGCAGCGAGTTTCTGAGCCCCTTACCTCTGGTGCAACCGTATTCAGGTACCAGCACAAGCACAAGCGAATCTATCCAGATCCGCAGGGGACGGGGCTTTAAGGCCAGACGGCGGGCTGCGTGCCCTTCAAGTCCCAACAGAATTCTAAAGGTAGCAGCACAGGAGACGCTCATGGAGGGTTGGAGAGGGGCTAGGAGTTTGCGGGCGCCCCCCCCCCCCACACACACACCTGCACGCTTGGGATGTGTTGTCCTCTGCCGCAAACCGCTGCTTGCACCGTCGGCACGTCATCCATGTTAGGCGCTGCTGCTGCGGGTTAGCCGCGTCTGTGGGCGTTGTCGCGCCGATCGCACTTCCAGCAGCACCGCAGCAGGGCACCGTGGGAAAGGGTTGTTGCCGTGTGGGCGTCACGCGGGCGGGCGGCACGCCCCGAGGGCCACTCGGCACAGGCCTGGTCAGCAGCAACCTCTGGAAAGGTGGGTCATGGGCAGACTTGCCCAGTGCGCTGGCGCGCCAGGCCTCGCCCTGACAGCGCAAAGCAGCTTGCATCGGAGAGCGGGTAGAGATGCCAACAATTGTAGTAGGTATGAATTCGTTCAATTGTGGAGTCACGAAGTCCTTATGATAAGGAACCGCAACGGGGCATCGGGTTTGGGACGAGCGAGACCAGGCTGGAGCAACACAGAACCCTCTCAATACTACCTTTCTACAACGTAAGCTACTTACAAATAATAGTAGACGATCGTTAAAAAGGATCGTGGCCATGGACTGTCCCGTGCCTCCGCGTCAGCTCTACATTGGGGGCGCCTGGGTGGAGCCGGCTCGTGGCCAGTACCTGCCAGTGATCAACCCGGCGACAGAGAAAGCCGTTACCCGCATCCCGGCCGGCACACCTGAGGACGTTGAGGCAGCTGTGGCTGCCGCAGATGCTGCGTTCAAGTCAGGCCACTGGAATCGGACAACGGGTGAATACCGTGCGAAATTTCTCCGGGCTATCGCGCAAAAGGTCAGCAAAGCAGGGTTTTGCGATCGCACTGCTGCGGTTGCATGCACGCGAAAAAGTGCAATACACTCTTTACTCTTCACAGATTCGCGAGCAGAAGCCAGTGTTGGCCAAGGCCGAGACCATGGACTGCGGCAAGCCCATTGACGAGGCTGAGTGGGATATGGACGATGGTGGGTGGGTGGAGGGGGAGAGGAGGGACATGTGGTACGAAATTGGGGGAGTATTTGTGGACGGGGTATGGGTGTTGGGTTTTGGACAACGTGTCATACTGGTCGGGTAAGTATACTTTCAAGGCATATGCTACAGGTATCAATGCATGATTGGGTTGGAAAATTGCTCGAAGCTGAACATATCTTTTAGGGTGAAGCACGCACAGCCATAGCGGCGCGCCCTGTGCTGCCGTCTGGGTCACTGGGCTGCCAGGATTGGGGGAGTAGGGAGACGCTGGGTGACGGCAAGCCGTGCCTGCATGCGGAGCTTCATTCACGGGTTGCGCAGCCTGGCTGGCCAGTCAGGGTCAGGCAGTTCTCCTGTATAATCGCGCGGACGCAGCCGTGCATGGTAACCCTGCCCTCGCGTGTAGCCCCCGGGGAGCTACTGCCAAGCGGGCCGCCACGCTTGGCCATGGTTGCATCCGACGTGGCATGCGATGTCAGATGTCAAATTCGCTTTTGCTCTAGCTTGGCATGGCATGGCATGGCATCGAAGCACAATGTTGAGGGCGACGCGGCGCGATGCAGCCCGCCGGAGGACGGCAGCAGCAATCCTACCGGCCACCTGGTGTTGCATGAGCATATGCATCCCGGGGCGACACCATCAAAGCGCGCGTGGGAGTGGCCCCTCTGAGGAGTGCGCCTGAGGGCGGACCTTTGGAGGGGTCGGGCTAGCCCTGGGAGCTAAGGCGCCCATGCGGAGCTCGACTGTCCCTCCATCTCCCATTTGCCTGGGCTGCGGCCTGCCGCAGTGGCCACCTGCTTTGACTACTACGCCGGCCAGGCGGAGGCGCTCGACGCGCGCAACGCCGGCGCGCCGGCCATCGACGTGGGCATGGCCGAGTTTGACGTGCGCGTACGGCGGGAGGCGCTGGGCGTGGTGGGCCTCATAACGCCGTGGAACTACCCGCTGCTCATGGCCACGGTAGGGTTTACGGGGAGCCCACACACCTTGCGCACCGGTCTCCCGCCCCTTGTCGGCCCCCCAAAGGGTTTCTGCTGTACGGGAGCCTGCCCGCATGCGTACACCTGCTCCGCCCCTCGTTTTGTCTCCCGGTTTCATCTTGGCCGCGCGTCCGTTCCATGGCCGCTGCCGTCTTGCATCTTTGGCTCTCGGCCCACCCTTTCTCCCGGCTCGCGCCGGCGCACCCCCCTTGCTGCTGCCGCACTTGCCTCCCTCGTGTTCCGATTTCAAACATCACGCGTTCATGCCCGTTTCTTCACTCTTCCCCCCTAATTCGCTGGTCCGCAGTGGAAGGTCGCGCCCGCGCTGGCGGCCGGCTGCTGCGCGGTGCTCAAGCCCAGCGAGCTGGCCTCGTTGACCTGCCTGGAGCTGGCTGCCATTGCGCACGAGGTCGGGCTGCCGCCGGGCGTGCTCAACGTCGTCACCGGCACGGGACCGGACGCGGGCGCGCCCCTGAGGTGCGGTGGCCGGGCAAGTGCGTTGGGTGAACGGTGGGCAGTGGGATGGCCAGCTGCGCCGCCGAGGGGGGATCTCAAGAGATGGTGCCCATGGGAAGCGTTGGTTTGGTTTGGGAATACATAAACATGACGTTGGATGTGTTGAAATGAAACGACGCATACACTGGATGTGTGTTATGTATGCGTTACTGGATGTGTGTGTGGTGTGTTACATCTCCGGGCCGACGCTGGCCAGGCGCGCTACCCGCCCCAACGCAAGACCACCTCAACGCCGCGAGGCGAGGGGTGTGGGACCGCTGTTCCCCCTTGTTCAACCCAAAGGGACAGCCTGCAGCCCTAAGCAACTGCAGTTGCCCTGCAAAACCCGCCGGAGTGTGTGGCAAATTGCCCGACAAGTTGCCCTGTTCATGCCGTGCCCGAGAGTTTGCGTGCTGCATGTTCCCCCCTTGCAGCGCGCACCCCAAGCTGGCCAAGGTCGCCTTCACGGGCAGCGCCGCCACGGGCCGCCGCGTGGCGCTGGCGGCCGCCGACAACATCCGGCCCGCGTCGCTGGAGCTGGGCGGCAAGAGTTCGCTGATCGTGTTTGAGGACGCAGACGTGGAGAAGGCCGTCGAGTGGGCCATGGTGGGCAGGGACCTGGAAAGCATGCGCACATGGTGTGCACTCAGGGCAGGAGGAGACAGCCTCTGGGCGAAGTACCGCTCGTCCTAGTTATGGGCGCCGCTCACTCCCTCGCGCTTGTAGCGCTTCGCTCAGCTGGAGGGATTCCATCGCGCTAACGCCCCAGTGCTTTCGTGTCGCCCCATCGCGTCTGACGGGCCGCCTTCTGTTGCCGCCCGACGCAGTTTGGGGCGTTCTGGACCAACGGCCAGATCTGCTCTTCCACGTCACGGCTGCTCGTCCATGAGGACGTCGCGCCGGCGTTCCTGCAGCACCTGAAGAAGCGGGCGGAGTCGATCAATGTGAGCGCTGCCGTTTGCTGCTGCTGGTGTGCTGTCGGACCCCTCAAGTCCGTTTAGTGAACGTTCTCGTCCTTTCTCCTGTTTGCGCGCTGGGAACCGGTTGGGCCTGCACAGCGAATCTCCACTCGTCAAGCGCTGCGGTGGCATTTGCAGCACCGTACGGTATTTTGCACTGTGCTGCATTGCGCACGGCAATATGCACGCGGTATAAGTGGAATCGCCAAGCGGCACGTGGCACTCTAGATGACCAAGCGGCATCCTAGCCAACCTGCAACGCCGTGTGTGTTGTGTCTTTGGTACGGTTGCAGGTGTGCGACCCGCTGACCCCGGGCTGCCGGCTGGGCCCCCTGGTCAGCGAGGGGCAGTACCGTAAGGTCCTGAGCTACATCGAGGTGAGGGGGCGTTGCGCGGCCTCTGCGCCGTGACAGGCTCGCTCGCACAAGTTGTATTACTATGCATGCTCCCCGGCCCCCCCCCCCAAAAAAAACTGCTACTTGCGGCTATAATGGCACAAGGCGCTGCCCTCGCTCCAGCCACCCGCCTCCCGCACAGCCATTGCACACGACGTTATTACCGCGGAAGCCATCCCCGCTTGAAGAGCATATGCCCCACAGCATCAATCGGCGGCACTAAAGACTTGTCTGCCTCACGCGTGCCTCCTGCCCCGCCACCCCCCGCGCCCCAGGCCGGCAAGGCGGACGGCGCGCAGCTGCTGACGGGCGGCTGCCGCCCCGCCGTGCCTGCCATCGGCAGCGCCGGCTACTTTGTGGCGCCCACCGTGTTTGCGGGCGTGCAGCCGCACATGCGCATCTGGAAGGAGGAGATCTTCGGCCCCGTGCTGTCGGTGGCCACCTTCGCCACCGAGGCGCAGGCCGTGGCGATGGCCAACGACTCCGAGTACGGCTTGGCGGGTGAGTAGGCGATGGGCACTGGATGGTACGGCCATGGTTGCTCTCTCGCAGGTCACCAGGCCCTCGAGTGCGCGTCTGAGAGGGTACGCGTGGCATGTCTGTGCAGTACGGCGATGTGCGTTTGTACGACCATGTAGTGTGTCTGTGCAGTACGGCGATGCGTATTTGTACGACCATGTAGTGGTGTCTGGCAGGGCTCCAACGGTCTGCCCCACATGGGCGCCGCGCAGGCGCAGGTCCTTCAGATGACCAGGGCACGCGCAGAGGGCCACAATCCGTGGTTGGATGCATGCTGATGTGGAGTGGTTGAGCGGATTCCTCGCTCTTATGCCCTGCTCGTAGGTGCCGTCATCAGCGCCTGCCCCGAGCGGTGTCGCCGCGTGTCGGAGGCGCTCGAGTGCGGCATCGTCTGGGTCAACTGCTCCCAGCCCTGCTTCTGCTTCGTGAGTGCTTTCACGAAAAAAAAACGCGCCGCGCAACGCCAGCTGCCGGCTTGAGCACACGCGCATCGAGCCATGTACCAAAACTCGTACCCAAAGAGTATGCGCATGCATTGTATACAGCCTGAGTTTGGGCTTCAATAATCTCTGGCAGAAGCAACATCGCAGCCCGTGTTGTCGTTGTCCCGGTCCGATGTCCCATGTCTACGATCCTGGTGGTGCCCACTCGCGTACCTGGCGATGCGCCGCAGGCTCCGTGGGGAGGCATCAAGAACAGCGGGCACGGCCGGGAGCTGGGCGAGTGGGGCCTGGAGAACTTCCTGTCGGTGAAGCAGGTGCGTATGATGATGGGAACATGGCCAGACGCCGGGCCCAGGGGCGGGTGCCCAAGGGGGGCCGGTGCCTGGTTGCCCCAGAGGTGGCAGCACATCGGCGAGGGTTACAGCCCCTCTCAAGCTGCCGCTCGCCTGACCCGGTCGACAGTCCCAGCTTCACCAGCTTCCTTGACCTGTCGGCTCGCGCCTGCGGGCTCCCGGCCGCTGAGGAATGCGGCTGCTGTCCCACCCATCGCCAGCTTGATTCCCTTTGTCCGCGGACGTTGCGACGCCCCTGCTACCGCGGACGTGCAGGTCACCAAGTACGTCTCCCCGGACATTTGGGGCTGGTACAACCCGCCGCAGCCGCAGGCGCCCGCGAAGCTGTGAGGCAGCCGGCGCGTTCGCAGCATGGGGCCCTCACTGCGAACAAGCCGTTGGCATGGCGCCTGCATGCCGAAGGCCGGCCTTGACTGCTTGGCGGTTGGTATGTGTACCTCGGAAGCGTTTTGGTAGCAGTGGCGCAGGCGTGATCATGATCACGGGTACTGGACCATTTATAAGCGCCGTGTCGTCGTCGTAGCAGTCGATAACTCCCTGCGCTGCATCGAGCGCTGGAAGCCAGCCCTAAGGACTGTGAGATGTGAAATGCTACAAATTTGCCAAGCGAGTTCCCTTGCTGCGATGCGACAATGCCGTGGGAATGGCTCTCTGAGCCGCTGAAGCGCCTGAAGCAAAGCGGTTGCCCCCCGCGTGAGAATGCGCGGCTTGTGCCTGACGTTGCGGCACGGTTGCAGTTTTGCAGGATGTCTAAGGTGTGGGAACGGTGCTGCTTCTACAACCCCCAGCAGCCAAGTCGGCGAGTGTGTACATCTTACGGCCGCTGATTCAAGCCGTTCCGGACTTCGAACTGAGGATTGACGAGGTGTCCATCCTCTGGCATGGTAGCTCCTCATGTACATATGTATCCATGGAAGGCGTGTCGGTTCATGGCCTCAACGTGGGCCTTGCACCATCTCCCTCTTCCTTTGCAGCTCCCTGTCTTTCCCACGGAGCCGCCATTGCACAAGCCATCGCCACCGTCACCACCGATAATTACCACCCGAGTGAAACACCGCCGGTACACGCATTGCGAACAATGACCGGCATCAGGGCGGTCGACCCAACGTGGATAACCTGTGCAGCTGCTCGGTGGCCACCTGCATCACGCGTGACAAAACTAAGCGCGCTGCGCACGCAGGAATGTGTACGGAACGACCTATGGGTCTTTGTCACTGCAAGTCACTGTGAGAGTAGCAAACCACGCATAATGCAACGCAAGCACCGAGGTTACCTCACGCACAACTATTTCAGCAATGTTGGCATGTCTCCTCTGCGGAGCATGTACGCCAAAGCGCGTGTCGTCGGCAGCCATTGGTAAGAGCGTTGTGTGTGCCTGGTCACTTTGTCCAATCTGCATGGACAAGTCATGAATAATAACTCCACACGTTGTTCTAGGACTAAGCATGAATGCAGTTTCATTTAGTTGCATCAGATTAATGGCTGTACAAGTGGTCACTGTGTTGCATCCCCCACCTCCACAGTCCTAAACCGCAGGGTAGGCACCATCTCGTTTTGCTCACCCGGGGGCCCGGAGAAATGGTGGATCACCCACGCCGATATTGTACCCCCCACAAATGTCGTGCTATCAACGTTCAGCCAACCCGTTCAGCCAACCCGGCGCCCTAGGGTCTCGCCGGAGGTGGCTGGTTGGTCCTCTTGGGCGGGGGCCGAGGAGGTTTGCCGACGGGAGGAGGCCTTGGTGACGGCGGCGACCTGGTCGGAGCCGGCGGTTCGGGAGAAGGCGGCAGGTGCGGCGGGGGGCGAGGGCTGGGCGGAGACCGCGACGGCGGAGGTGGCGGCGGCGAGGGCGGCGGCGGTGAGGGCGGCGGTGGGGAGGGCGGCGGCGGCGAGGGCGGCTTGAGCGAGGGCGGCTTGGGCGAGGGCGGCGGTGGCGAGGGCGGCTTGGGCGAGGGCGGTGGCGGCGAGGGCGGCTTGGGCGAGGGCGGTGGCGGAGGCGGTGGGGGTGGGGGAGGGCTTGCCCTCAACGATGGTGGCGGCGTCCTCGGCGGTGGCGGCGAGCGCCTTGGCGGCGGTGACCTTGGTGGCGGGGGAGCTGGACGCGGGGAGGGAGGTGGTGGCCGCCTGCCCGGGTTGCAGTCCGGATCTTCATCCCCGTAGAGCCAGTCACTGCGGACGAGGGGATACATCGGGGCGCAGGACAGGTCAGCACATAGGATAGTGTGCATGTGTCGTCAGGACCGGAATGCTACCGCCTTCGCACGCACCAGGAGGCGGGGGAAGCCGGGGCCTGCCTCCAGCGTCACAGCCGCAGCGCTTGCTGCATGGTCTCCCTCCCCCTCTGTCCGTATCGACCAGCGTTGGCGGGGGCACCCCCACGGGACGTGGTTACCTCAAGCCGCATGCAAAGGTGGGAAACCCCGAAAGACCTGAAGGCATACAGCGCTGAGGAGTACCGCATGTTGAGACCGCGTGAGAACCTCTGATGACCGCATGCACCCGGAAGTCGGCATCCTGGCAGCCCGCAACTCACCAGTCCCGGTCCACTCCATCGTTGCACTCCTCGCTGCCGGGCGTACCCTCCCGCGCCGCGTACATGCGACACACCTCCACCCGGGCGGCCGTGGGCGTCCAGCTGATCAGCCGCACGCGCAGCCCGCCGCCCAGTCCCGTACTGTTGTCGTACGGGTACGACGGCGCGCCCGCCGACAGGGCGTCCCAGACCGTGCCGTTGCCGAACACGGGGTCGGAGCTGCGCGGCAGTGTGTCGATGTACTGCGAGCGGTTGAAGTCGCGGTCGGTTTGCTCGCCAAGATAGCTGTGGATCAGGAGCTTGTTGGTTGAGGAGGTTGGCAGGCCGTTATCGAATCCGCCGTAACCGCCCGCTTTCGCGCGGTAGCTGAGAAAGTACTTGGGGAAGTCGTTGTACCCGGCACCCTCGCCCCTAAAGGAAGCGCCAAGGTAGACTATCACCATGTTCTCGTCCGTCATGTACGAGGCCGGAATCGTGAAGGTCAGGTGGTTGTTGGCGACCGAGAAGTTGGCGGCGGTCAGCATGCCGTACTCGCCGTCACCGACGCCCGGTACGGCATTGATGGGCTTGGCCCAACCGATTCGGTAGTTGTACGCGGCACCGTGGCACAGCAGCCGAGTGCCGGCGCTGTTGAAGTTGCCCATTGGGTCGGTTGGGTCGCCGTACTCGTCAAAGCCCCTGTACATCCGTGCGGGGCAGGATCGACACGAGAAGCAATGCTCGGATTGCAGTTTGGATAGCAAGGGAGATACGCACTCATGCCCGGACTGTCGTGAAATGCCCCTCGTTCTCAGGATGCTCGTCCACGGTGTACGGCCCCGCATGACCCACCCCGCCCTTGCCCTTGCTGGGGCCGCCCTTAGCGCCCCCTCCCCTGGCAGCCACTCGCTTGCGAGTGCGCATCCTACAGCTAAACTGCCCATCATGCCTGTTGTAGCGCGAAGCCGCTACTGAAGGACATTAACCGAGCTAGTTCTTTTAGAGGGCTCAACGCCCTACAACAATGCCGGCTGCCAGGCCGTACATGTGCACCCAGGTGCGCCCCACACGAGCGCCGCTGCTGCCCCGCGCCGCCGCTGCCGTACGGCACGCAAAACCGGCTGGACGCGCCATTACGAGACACCCACTGCTGCTCGCCCCTCGCCGCAACCGACCGCCGCCCGTCGCCCACCTGCCGGAGTGGCTGAGCCCGTAGTTGTGCTGCAGCTCGTGAAACAGGACGTGCGCGTCCTGGTTGGCCGTCGTCTGTGTGTGGGGGGGTTGGTTGGGTGGGTGGGTAGATAGAAGGGTCTCCGGTGCTGAGAACGCAGATGAAGCAGCAGTTTGTTCGAAAGGGGGAGCTGTCCGCTCCCTCGACAGCGGCTACTTTGCCGTTACGGCACAGCCCTCAGCGCATTCGCATTCGCCCACATGTGGGTTACACGCAGGCGGCCGTCGTGCGGGCTCCCAACGCCCATGCGGCCGGGGCGAAGCGCCGGAGGAGCGGCAGGTCTCCGGCGCTGCCGCTCCGGCTGGGGGCTGGCGGACCTTGACGCCGTCAAGGTCCGCCAGCCCCCAGCTGCCGAAAGCAGCGCACAGTCAACGGCTTCCGCGTCACGCCCCGGTGCGGGCGTGACTTCCACTGACCACTGACCTTGATGAAGGAGCGGCAGGTGGGGCTGGCGCACGAGACGTCGGCGAGGCCGGCCCAGCTGCAGCGCGCCTGGTTGGGCAGCATGAGGATGACGCGGCGGCGCGCGGGGGTGCCGCTGACGCCGCTGCTGTACGTCATGACGTCGTTCACGGCGGGGTCCGTCTGCGCGATCTGCGGGAAGAGGCACAGCAGGGCAGAGCGCAGCGCAGCGCTGTATGGTACGGTACGGCACGGTACGACGCAGCGCAGCGGGGGCCGTACGTTCAGGTCAGGTTCTGCGGCAGGTGCGAGCGGCGCTGCGCCCACGGCGCTCCCACAACCGGGCATGGGCGGCGGCGGCGCGTGCTCAGCGCTTGCAGCACTACGGCTCCGGACACATCGATATTCTATATCAGAGTGCGAAAGAGTCCCCAGTGCACGCCACGAGGGGCGTGCCACGAGGTTCTAGCCACGAGGTTCTAGCCACGAGGTTTCGCGCACTCATGTGTACAGTCCGCCCCACGCATACCGTACATTGTATGTTTGTAGCGCATCCTGCCCAGCGGCGAGTTACACTTGCAGGTGCAGTGACCGAATTTCTTCTGCTGCGCACACACGTCGCGCCCCCCGCTTTCCCCACGCACCAGGCGGGCCTGCTCCTCGGCCGCCTGCACCCAGAAAATCTGCTCCGCCGCGCCGCAGGAGGTGCTGGCGTCGAAGGGGTACGAAAACACGCCGCGCACGAGCGTGCCGCTGCAGTCCACCTGGAGCGGCCCCACCACCACCACGTTGCGCGGGTCGAAGGACGTCTTGTTGTACGAGCACGTACGATAGTAGTTCTGTCGGGCGGGTGGGATTCCGGGCAGGCAGCGGCGTCGCGGAGGCGAGTAAGTACTGCTGTATTGCGGGGAGGTTTAGCCCGTGCGCCCGCAGAGCATGCGCACGGGGCAGGTTCTGAGGCCCTAAGCAACACTCGCGGGCTGTCAGAAACGTGACGGGGCAGGTTCTGAGGCCGCAGACGACGCCCGCCTGACGGCCTGAGCCCCTATGCCCCCTGGTGGATGGCGGCCATGCCTCCAGGCCAGCAGCGCAGAACACGGCCGCGGAGGATCAGACCGCACCGGCGCGGGGACACTTCTGCCGTTGGCCACAAGCACCACCACCGCCACCATCACCACCCATCTACCCCACGTACACGTGTCCACTCCTGCAACACCGTTTCTGGTTCTCTTTTTTTCCTGCAACACGTGACCTTGCAAACGGTCCGCATACCCGCAGGCCTGCACCCATATTGGGCAGTAGCTGGCGCCCAAGAAGCAATCGAGCCTCGTCTCCTGTACCTGCAGGTTGTCTTCGATTGAGTTTGGCACACCCGAGAAGAGGACCCTCTTAAACTCCTGCGGGGCGAGGTGACGGACAGCGCAGGGGGACGCATGCAAGGAGGTTAATGATGATGATTCATCGTCGTGACCAGAATGTAATATATTGTCTATGACGGATAAAGTTTGAAGGGCAGACGCTGTCGTGCACCGAGTGGACGCAGCACGCAGGACGCGGCAGCACTGCCCGCCAAGACCCTCTCTTCCTGGACGGTTCCCTTTGAGACCAGGCCCACGACTGGCACGGCGATTTTCGTCGCTTTTCTAGCTTTTTCGGCGGGCCAAACGAATCGCCCAGACGGAAGATAGCCAGGCTGCGCACAACACACATGTGGCTGCCGCCCCAGCCCACAGCCTACCTCCGCCGAGCGGTACGGGTTCCTCCAGCCGCAGAAGTCGAGCAGGTAAACCACGGCCCTGAGGTCGATGGGGGTGCCCTTGTACACCTGCGTGCGTGTCGCAGCCGTACAAGGTCGTACGGGCGCCGTTCAGTGCACACGCCCGGCAACACGAACCCCGCTGACAGACTCTCACGTACGGATAATGCATTGCTTGCTTGTGGACGCTGGCTATATGATGGTGCGTGCTGTGACAAGCTGATGCCTGGCGCAGGATCACGCTCAGCGCGAGCTTTGGCATAGAACACACAGGCCCGCAAGTGGCTCCCGCGCGAGCGTCCAAAGCCGCACAGCCCGTGGCCCGTGGATGTGTGAGCCCGTGGTGAGAACCCCGCAGCAGCGACAAAGGCGGGATCGCACGCAGGCGGGGCCGCGTACCTCTTTCTGGGAGCTCCGAGCCACCACTTTGAGGGATCCCTTGCGGTATAGGTACCGCCGGCCGCCTTTGCCTCCAGCCTGTTGCAGGCTGCGCCTCGATGACGTTGTTGCGTTCCGTATTACGTCGAAGGTGACCTGGGCGGGACAGGTTGGGCACATTGAAGCCCAGGGTGAAGCAGTTGCTTGCGAGCGTGGGGAAGATAACCTAGGCAACGGCCCGTATGTGAGGGAACTGTTCCCCTTTGCTTGCCCGGGTGTCCGCAGGAGCCCGACCCACCAAACGACACGCCGAATTGAATCGCCTACCTCGACCTGGTCGCCAGTTAGCAGCTGGTTTTCCCTTTGGAGCGCCACGGCCTCCTCCCCGCGCGCAAGCCTCCTAATTGGGATGTTGCAGTTGGGATCCGGGACGAGCATTCGTGTCTCCCTGTCCTCGATCTCTGGACACCGCAACTCCACGACGTCCAACCCTGCGTGCGTGAACGCCGGCGACGGCGCCTCCCCATCGTCCCCGGCATCAGGCGCCGGAGGCATGTCAGCTTTCAGTAGCCTAGTTCCCGCCATGATCGCTACGGTGGCGACGTCTGCGGGGTGGAAGGAAAGTGGCCTCAGACGGGGGACAACTATGGACATGGCGGGTGTGCCGTCTGTCACCGACAGACGGCAGATTGCTACCGACGGAGGTGTGAGCTTAAAACATGTCACATGATGTGTGGCGATGCCAATGCCGATGTTCCAGGGTTGCTGGGCGCAAGTGCGCATGCCGATGTCCCAGGGGCCCGACTGTCACTCACAGGTTTTAGTCTCCGCATTCTGAGCAGCTGTATATCGGGCAGCCCAAAGTAGGAGGCATACGACCGGAAGTGGGTGTTCCCGGCGCCTGCGTCCTAAACTGCCTCCCATCTTCAAAATGATGTTGTGCTTGGCAGCTTGTTATGGGTATTTATCGTATATGCGGGTCTATTCCAAGTCGTCGTTCAGTGAGAGGTAGGCAGAACTTATCAATGTCAAGATAAAACGCAGTTGAGATATCGATAAATACATAACATACAGCTTGCCACTGTTAAGAAACTTGCGACTGGGAGTGCGTCGCTTCGTTTCCTACCCGGCTCCTCAGCTCCATTACTCATCTGCCGCACGGTTCGCCCTGGCATTCCGCGGTTCGCACAAGCAGCCCGTCATACAGTCATACTGTGGTGGCACCTTCCATACACCAAAATAAGGAGTGAATTGGGGTAGGAACAAGGAACGCTGCGGGGCAAGGCTGGCGCGAATCAGACGCAATCATGTGACTGCAACCAAACGGTGCATACATATTAGCTTGTGGAAGCTCGAGCCGTCTAGTTTGAAAGCTGGGCCCAACCTCCGTGGAAGCGATGAGGGGCCCGTGCGAGTTGCCCCTCCCCATCCATCCCCTTACATTGCTAGGCCTTGACGTGTAAGCTTAACATGATCTCGCACTGGTGCATGCTGCATGACTTACCATACCGGTAGTACACGTCATGGGCAATGCGAAGGTCTCGCGACGAATTCGTTTGCAAAGGCGTTCACACAGAAGTTTCTCAAGCCCGCAAGTCCGTGAATTCCGTGTGGCATGTGGCCGTCTGGATGCTCGTCCCTTTTCGAGCGGGAAACTGCCTCCTGTGTCCTGTCGACAACATCCCAACATCAGCTACCCTGCCCTCCAGCACTTTATGGGAATCCGATCACATCATGACTGCGTAGGCAGTCGTGCATGCCCATCGACACGGTAACTCCTAAGCAACTGCCACACAGCGACCGGGTCTTTGCTAGGCGTGCGGCAGAACCTTGCTTTGACAACATGCGCTTCTTTCCGTTTGCGGGACTTGACGAGCTATCTGGCTGGTTGGGCCCGGGCGAAGCCGACGCCGGCTCGGCCGACGACAAGGTACTTGCCTGGCTCCAACGGAGCAGTCGCTGGCACCAGCGGCAGTCATGCGTTCGCCAGGGACAGGGCCCTGCCGGCGACGATAGGGCCGAGATGCCCTTCGCGGCAGCTCATCGGCTCTGGTGTGGGCTCCGAGACGAGCCAGGCAACTTGAAGCAAGTAGCGCTAGCTGCACGGCTCTTGGGTGCGATGCGGGCTGCACTGTCGACGGCCGTGCAGCGGCTCGCCGGGGACGGGGACGGGCGCAGCGGCGCAGGCCTGGTCGACATCCAAGACCAAGACGTGGGTGCAGAGCCACCGGACAGCGGGCAGGACGCAGGGGAGCAGGACGAGGACGCGGATGAGGAGCAGGACGGGAATGGCCGCGGAGGATGGCCGGGGTGCGGCGGGACTCATGCCGTCGGCGGCCGCCGGGGTGGCAGCGCGGCTGCTGCTGCACGCCTGGTCGAGGCCCAGGAAGCTGCAAAGGTCGCGTGCTTCTTCGCGGCGCAGCTCCTCATCCTGGTGCGGCGGGAGAGCTTTCGGGTCCCTGCTGGGGCTGCGAGTTCGTAGCAGTGTGCCGGGTGGCCCGGTGTCCCCGTGTTGCGCGGGGCGAAACCGGCGCTACACCCCTGCCGGGGTCGCACATCGCAGCGTGCTGCTGGAGCAGCCGAGGGCCGTGTGACCCCGTGACCCCCCTCCCGCGCTCAACTCCATCCACTTCCATCGTGAACCGCCCCCCCCCCCCACCTCCCGCCCTATCTCCTGGGGTGGTCTGCGCAGGCCGGCACGCCCGCGCAGGCTGGAGTGAGCGGCGACGCAGCAGCTTCCACCTTGGCCGCGGCCGCAGACGCCAGCGAAACGCCCTGCGCCGCCGCGGGGACAAAGTCAGCCCGGGGGGGCCGCAGCAACGGCCGCGGGTCAAGCACAAGCCGCAGCAGCGGCGGCGACAGTAGGCGAGCGATGGAGCCGCGCAGCGGCGCCGCGGCTGCCGGCATCTCTCGCCCCGTGGGTCCGGGCACCCACGACGCTTGGGACCAGGCGTTGCGAGAGGCAGCTGGGTGCCTGGATGACGTGGGGATGCTGGTGTGGGTCCGAGGGCTGCCGCTGGCTTCGGCGGTGGAGGCCCGGGCCCTCACGCAGGTGAGGGGAGGCGTAGGTGGGGACGGACGGCAAGAAAACCTGAAGTGCACAGCGTCCATGGTATGCCACTGCCCCTACCCTGATCACGGTAAGCTTGCTGTCGGCTGTCAGCTGACGGGGCCGGCCGGGCGGCCTGCGCTTCCGCATGCCCTTGTTCCGAAATACCCACAGCTGCTCGTGGATTGCGTCCTGCTCTGGGCGCCACGCCTGCCGGCCAAGCCCCTCGCAGCGCAGCGGGCGGCCTGTACCGCGCTGCGCCAACGCTTTGCAGGTGTGCGCGCCGGGGCGGCGCCGGACCTGGTGGGTGGGTGGCCGGTGTCCCATCCCACGGGGGCCCCGTGGGGTTCCCACAGGCCCCACGCGCACACGAGAAGCATCTGCCGTGTCAGATGCCTAGCCCTCCTCCTGGGCGGGCTCTCCCTGCGTTGCGGCCGCCTCTGCGGCGGGTTTTGTTTTCCTCCGCAGACACTGTCTAGGCCTTGAGCCTCGCGCTGCGCTGCGCTCGCTGGTCGCTGCACCGCAGGGCTCATCGGCAGCGCGGTATGTATGGGCTGCCGCCCCCCAGACACCGGCGGCCCCGAGGGGCCTGGGCAGCTCAATAGCGAGCGCGGGAGCGAGGCCCATGCCGGAGACGACAGCGCCGCCAGCTTCGCCGCCCACGGCGGCGCGCGCTGCAGCTACAGCTTCAATCGGCTCCTACTGCAGCTGGCCACTTCGTCCAAAGGCGCGGCTGCCGTGGCTGCCAGCGCCGCCGGCCGCGCCGCCAGGCAGGCCGCCTCCGGGCCGCAGGCCGCCGCTGCTGCCGCAGCCAACGTGACGGGGGTGCTGGCCGAGGCCCTTCTGTCCGTACTGGACCGCGACCCAGATGGCGGACCTATGGGTCTGCGGCAGCTGCTGCGTGCGGCCCTCCTGGCGTCCTCCGAGTACGGCGCGCTGGCGGGACCGGACCGCCAGGAGGGCGGCAGCAGCGGTGGCGATGCAGGTGCCGATGGCGCGGGGGGCGGGGCCGGCGGTGTGCCGGCCAGTGCCCGCGGCAAGCGGGCGCGGAGCGGCGCCCCGGTGGTCGGTGCGGCCCGGGACGGCGTGGGGGCCGGCGACGGAGCGGCCGGCGCAGAGGACCGGCGGCTGCTGTGCGAGATGCTGATGCAGGCGGTGTGCGGCGCGGCGGCGCAGCTGGACTCGGCTCCAATGGCTGCAGCAGTGCTGCGGGTCGGTGGCGTCGGCTGGGGGGTAGGGGCACGGGCCCGCGCGGGCAGCCTTCGACCACGGATGCTTGCCAACGGAATGGCAGCTAATTCGGCAGTTCTGGGCAGCTGGTTTTCAGCAGCCGGTTCCGCGCAGGGCGGGCGGCCTTCGACCCCAATTGCTGCCTGCAACTCTTACGGAGTATAGCCCGCAATACGATAGGTACATGGGTGTGGGCCACTGCTCATGTCCTCGCCGTCCGGCTCAACAGCACACAGCCGACACAGCACGTGTTCCCAGCTTGCCGCACCCCCGTGCGCAGGTGCTGGGCCCCTGCTTCGCCGCCGCCTCGACAGCCAGCCGCAAGGCCCTCCTGGACCTGGCGGCAGCAGTGGCCAAGGCCGCTTCAGAGCTCCTCACTGTGGGCGAGGAGGATGGCGGCGCCGGCGCCGGTGCCGGCAGCGGCGGCGGCGGAGCTAATGGCGGCGACGCCACGGAGCCTTCGGCAGCAACGGACACAGCCGCGGCCTCTTACGCGGTGGCCTGCGCGGTTCTGACGGCAGGTGAGGTCCGACCGCGCAGGCCCTTGCGTGCCGCGCTTTGCACGCAGGCGCGGCGCTTTGCCGCACAGAGCGCGTACAGGATCGCGTTCGGGCTCTGCAAGTTCTGCCTCCGTTTGCCCAGGCGCGGCCCGATGCGTCCCAACGTGCAGTGCTGGAGTGCCGTGCCCAGCGGTGCATTGGGGCCCCCAGGCTTCTGCGTGCTCGCTGTTAGGGGAGATGCTCGTTGCTCACCAACACCAGCACCGTGCCGAACTGCCATTGCCATGGCGTTTGCCCCACTAAAGGCTGCTGCGACGCGGACGCCAACGTCCGCTGCCGCTCGCTCGGTCTCATCTCAGCCTGCGTGCCGGGGATCAACAGCCTACTGCTGCACCTGCAACAGTGCCAGCGACGGCGGTGGGCGCCGCCACCACGCGCCGTGCTCCATGGGGCTGCCGGCGGCGCTCGGGAGCCTGGCGGCGTCGCCGGCGCCGGTGGCCCCGGCGGCGGCTTACCGGCAGGCGGGGACGACGCTTGGCAGCTTGGCGACCATGCTGGGCGGAGGGCGGAGGAGATGGTGCGGCGTATGGTGCTGCCGGCACTGAAGGCCAGGCGCGTGTCGTATCGAATTTGTGCTCGCAGGACTGCTCTCTTTGACGCTAGGGGGCAGGGCTTTACAGTAACGGCGAACCTCCCCGCGCCAGGTGTTGTATGTGTCAGCTCGGTACCGGTATGCGCTGGAGAGCGCAGCTGCCGCACGTGGTGCAACGTGGTGCGAGTCAGGCGCCTAGCGGAGCCTTTAGCGGGCTGGCCGAGGCCCCAGACCGTGGCGCGAGTAGGGTAGCTTGAACGCGGCCGAGCTGCCCCGGGCGACGTACGGGGCATTCGACAGGCTCTTAACCAGCCTCGGCCTTGCAAAGTCACAACCGACACGGTAGAGCCCCGGTTATCGGCCCCTGCACGCAGCCTGCGGCGCTCCAATCCGTACATCCCCTCGACGCTCGACGTGTTTAATGATGCCCATGCGTCGCTTTCCTCCCAGCGCCACAGTGTGGGTCACGCCTCACCGCAGCCGCCTGACCGGGCCGGACCGCACCGCGGCCCCGAGCCGCTCTGCGCCGTGCAATGCGCCCCTCCTGTGCATTCCGCCCCCACCACCTCAGGCTGCTTGACCGCACCCGCACCGTCCGGAGCAAGGCGCTGCAGCTCCTGCTGGAGCTGCTCTCCCTTCCGGGCCACCAGGCGCAGGCGCAGGCGCATGTGGCCGCAGGGAGGCTGGCCGACGCGCCGGCGGCAGCGGCGGCGGCAGGGCGGCGCCGGCCCGATAGCCTACTCGGCGCAGCGACCAACAGCGCAGCGCCCCCGGAGGTGCCCGAGCCGTCGCTGCCGTCCCCGGTGGCGACGGCGGCGGCGCGGCAGTGCTTCCCGGAGGTGTGCGCGCTGCTTGAAGCGACCCATGGGTCACCCCTGTACGACGAGTCCAGCGGCCAGGTGCGCAAGCACCATTGCTACAGAAACAGATTCACAACAATTATGACATGAGCAACAGGTCCGAAGAGACCACCCTGTATCGGGATGGCTCCCGGACACTAGGGGCAGATTCATGATTTCATATGCACCCATGCATACGTCTCGAATGTCAGTTTCTTACGTGCTTGAGCGGGTTCGCCATTATTCTCCAATGCCCTTTGGACCCTGCTGACCGCAGGTGCTGCAGCAGGTCGCGTCAGCGCTGCCGAGAGCGCTGGAGCCTGCCGGCTTCCTCCGGCTCCTGCTGGGCCGCGGCGGCTCCCCCGAGCCGCAACCCCAGCGCCCGACGGGCCGCCCTGCCGACGGCAGCGCCGGCATCGCTGGCGTCCATCCTGACAGTGGCAGCCAAGGCAGTGGAGTAGAATTCGAAGACGGCACGTTTGCCGCGGCGCGGATGAGCCCCCGGGTGTGCCGCATGCTCGCCGTCGGCTTGGCTCAGAACCTGGCCGCCTGGCGCGGACACGGCGGATGCGGTGCGGCGACGCTCGGCCGTACACTGTACGACATCGTGGTCGCGCACCTGAGGCCGCTGTTGCCGGACGTGACGGCGCCCAGTAGGACGGCATCGCCCGGCGGCGGCGGGGGCGGGGGCGGCGACGGGGGTGACGGGAGTGGCGGCAGCTCTGAGGCGGATGCGGCCGCCGCCGCCGCCAGACGCGTGGGCGACGCCTTCGGTGACACGGCCCTCCACACGGAGCTCTGGCAGCACGCCTTTGGGGAGCTGTGCGAGGTGCTGGGAGGCGACGAGGAGGGCGGAAGCGCGCAGATGGCGGGTGGAGAGGAGGGACGCGGGAACGACGGCGGGGACGGCGGCGACGGTGCGCAGACGACAGTGCCGGCGGCAGCAAGGCAGGCCGACGCTGCTGCATCGGCGCAGCGTGATCGCCGGCAGCTGTTGCGAGCCGGTGACGCCCTGCGAGGTGCGGGATAACAGCTGGTCCTGAGGGCTTAGCGGTTAGCGACGCATGACGATCCGTCCTCCGCTCCCCCTGAGGCCTAGGTATCCGTTAAATGCTGTGAAGTAGATCGCTCGCGGCTGTGACGCCCTGCGAGGTGCGGGGAAAGGAGCTGCGCCGACGGCTTGGTGGTTACATAAGTGCTGCGGGTGCAACACGGTGCCCTGCCACCTTGCAAGCCCTTCCGGAGCCTCGATTTATGGCGGCCGGTCGCATAGCGCGCTTTGCTCAAACAGCATGATCCTTTTCCAGAACGTACCTTCGCTCTGCTCCCCTGCCATGTGCTCCTGCGAGACCCGCGCCTCCCTCCCACGAACTGAGTAGCCCCGACATCCCCGCCCCGGCCGCACGCAGTCCTCGGCTGTCTCCAGAGCTGCAGCGGCGGTCGCCACCGCCATAGCGCCCTAGGAAGCTCCGCGCCCGCTTCTGGTGCGGGCGGCGGCGCGGCTGTGCTTGTACCGAAGGCGGCCGCAGCGGCGGCAGGAGGGATGCGCGGCAAGCCGGGCCTCCATCGCCAAGGGAGCGACCCGCGGATCCGCAGTGCAAGCGGGACGTCTGACGAGGAGGATGACGCTGCCACAAGGCGCATTGAGGCACGGATGCGTGGCGAGTTGGCCGTCCTGTTGGACGTCCTCTCTCTGGCCCTCAGCCCGTCCTCAACCTCTGTAGAAGACGGTGGCGGTGTCGCAGCCGCCCCCCGCGGTGAGGCCCCGGCACCGGCTCCAGCTACGTCTCGCCTGCCGCCCGCGTCCCAGGTCAGCGGCGGCGTAAGCCCTTCCCAGGGCGGCGCTTTGGCTATGGCGGATGCAGCGGCAGCGGCCTTCGGCGCGCCAGAGCGTCGGGCGTGCCTCGTCCTGGCCCTCCGGCTGCTGGAGGCTGCACTGCCAGACGCCGGCGAGGTCGAGGTTGGGGCCGCGCCGGACCGGCAACGCGGGCAACATCGCGACACTGACGGCGCGCGCCAGGCGGCGGGTGGCCCCGCGCTGCAGGGGCCGAAGGCTGCAGCCGCGCCGGGCCCCGCGCCGCGCCTGGTCCTGGGGCCGGGGAGCACGGGCCTGGGGCGGCTGCTGTGCGCCTTCATGGGACGGGCGCTGCCCCGCGTCCTCCGCTGCGGTGGAGCTGAAGCGGTGGACGCGGCCTACGCGGTGGGGAAGGGGCTTTGATAGGTTGGGGGGTGTGCTTTGATAGTGTGGGGGGCTGCCAGGTGCCGGGGCCTCTTGCACTTATGCTTGCTGCGCCTGACTGGCCAGCACGTGTGTTTCACGCCTCCCAAGCGGGCACGAAGTCGCGAGTCGCTTCGTTATCACACACACCCATCCCTCGCAGGTTCTGTCCAAGTGCCCCGGATCCGCGCCGCTGCTGCACCGCGAGCTTAAGGCCTCCCTGCTGGCGCTGCGGCAGCAGCAGGTACAGTCACAGCAACAGCAGCCACCGCGCCAGCCTCAGTCTCTCAGCCAAGAGCCTCTCCAGGGCTGCCGCCCGCAACCTACGCCGCCCCAGCAAGTCACGACGGCGGCGCCTCGGGCGTCCGATTTGTCGGTCCCAGCCACGGTCCGCTACCTGCTGCTCCTGTCCAACATGGCCCGCCTCTACGAGTACGAGCGGGCCGCCTTCCTGGACAAGCTGCTCGAGGCTCGCCGTCGGGGAGCCTCGGAGCCCGGGGGCGGGGGCGACCACAAGGATGAAGATGATGGTGACGGCGGCCACGATGCCGGTGACGGCGGCCACGATGCCGGTGAACGCGGCGCCGACGGCGAGGGGCAGCGCGACGCGGATCACGGCGGGCGCCGCGCAGTAGCCCAGGGGCCGCCTTTGGTGGCCACGGCTTCACCAGGCGGCGGCGAGGGCGGCGAGGGTGGAGTGGGCGGAGTGGGCGGCGAGGGGGAGGACTACATGCGGCAGGTGGAGGAGGACCGGGGATGCCGGGTGGTGGCGCAGAGGATGCTGGAGAAGGTGATGGGCTGCTCCGCGCCCGCCACCCACGCGCCTGCGCTCGCCGCGATGCTGGCAGCGGTACAGCCCGCGGCGGGCTGCCCCGGCGGCGGGCCTCCGCGCCAGGCGGTCACGGAACAGGTCGGTGTGTCTGCACTCTCTTTTTCCTGAACCTGGATGGGCGAATGTGGCTACTTATGTTATGACACAGTGTTGCGCGGCGCAGAGCGTACGGTGGTGCCAGCCCGTACGGTGCAGGCGTACGAGCCCGTACGTGGTTCACAGCGCAACGACGGCCCTTCCTATCCCAATGGCCCATCCTGCCAGGCGCTGGCAATGCGTGCTCTGGGCCGCCTCCTCGTGCAGTCGGAGCGCCTCTGCGAGCGGCACGGCTCCGTGGTCTCGGAGCTGCTGGGGTCCTGGCGGCGCCGGCCCGTGGGTCTCGTCTGTGAGGCGCTCGCGACGGCGCGCGAGCTGGTGCTCCGGAACCCCAACCGCCACCGCCCCTTGGTGGGCCTAATGGAGAGCCTGATCCAGGCGGCGCTGCAGGGGCCGACTCCGACAGCTGCGACGGCGGCGGTCGCTGAAGGGTCGCGCCACGCGGGGCAGAGCCCCGCCGGCCCTATTCCCCCCGCTGCCGGCTCGCCCGCCGCCGGCGTTGCCGCTGCCGCCGCTCTAGCGGCAGTGCTGTCGGCGGCGGTGGGGTGCTATTGCAGCCTGCTGTCCACGGGGCGGCTGCAATGGTCTCCTGCCACCTTCCGCACCGTGGCGGTGTGCCTGCTGGTGCCCGGCCCCGCACACGAGCAGGTGCGGTGTAACCGAAATTCACTCCCCTTGGCGTGCAAAGCTGCCTTGTGCATGGGTGCGTGTAGACAGCCAAGTCACGCGCCGGCGTTGCTCTGTCTATATTTCGCTTCCGCGCGAGTGGTCAAGCCATTCCTCTGCAGTCCCGCTGGACATAGGGGCTCGTTGGCTATCGCAGGCTGCATGGTACTTGGAGGCTTCATTTGGCGCTTGGCATGCGGATTAGCTGCACCGCGTGTTTCGGCGATGAGACCCGCATCGACGCATCGGCGCCTGCTTTCCTTGCCCTCCTGCTCCCTGGCCATCCTGCCCCCATGGCGGCCCTTAAATCGGCCTGCCCTCCCACCGGCGCCGCAGGTGTGCGCACCGGCCGCCGCGCTGCTGCTGCAGCACGCCGGCGCCAGCACCGGCGGCGCCGCGGCCGCAGCTGGCTCGCTGCGGCGCACCCACGCGGCGCTGGGGCTGCTGCGCAACTGCCCCGCGCCGCTGCGCAGCCGACTGGTATCCGAGGTGCTGCTTCCACCCGATACCACTGCCCCGGCGTCAGCCCCGGCGGGCAACGCCGGCGGCGGCGGCGGCGGGGGTGGAGGTGGCGCACTGCTCCGGCCTGAGGACCTGGCCAGTGACGACCTCGCGCTTCCCGCTATTCAGGCGCTGTTCGCTGCCGGCGGCGCGCGTGATGCGCACGGCAACGACGAAGGCGCCTGTGGCGCGCCGAGTGGCATTGGTGCCGGAGAAGCAGCATGGACGGCGGAGGACGGCGCGGTGCCGGAGGCGGGTGAGGGCGGCGGCGGCGGCAGGGAAGGCGGGAGCTCTAGCGCCGCCGCCGCTGCCCTGCTGCTCCTGCGGGAGATGACCCCCTCTGCCCGGGTCTTGGGGGCCCTGCTGCCACAGCTGCAGGTACGTGAGCGCACGGCAGGAATCCGCAGGCGTATCTTGACGGCGCGGCTACTGCACCAAAGGTCAGGTGCCGCCTGCCACACAGCTGCGGACCCTGCCAGCTGTCCTCTGCACGGCGCTGGTCGGGATGCCTCTCTTTGCCCCTCCTTGCAAAGTGGAAGAACCGACGGTTCCCGCATGCCTCCACAGCTCTCCCGGTCGGTGTCCTGTCCTAGTGAGGATGCTGCAACCGGCGCATGTGCCCGTGCGCCCTCGGCGGGATGCAGGCCGCACTGCGCGACCCATGGGTCCTTGAGACCTTCACTAACAGCGCCGTCCGTACACTGCGCGACTACGTGGTGCGCTACCGCTCCAACCCCGGAACAGCGGCAGCGGCAGCCGCGGCAGCCAGTGGCGCAGCAATGGTGGCGCCGGACGGCGCCCCCGCGGATGGCGGTGGTGTGGGCCAGGGAGGCGCAGCAGCGGAGGACCCCGAGGCGCAGCAGGCGCGCTGCGCCGCCGCCCCGGGCACCGCCACCCGCGGCGGCGCGGCGGCCGTGCAACGCAAGCTCCTGGAGGTGCTGGGGCAGCTGTCCGGGAGGGTCGGCCAAGACCGGAACCCGCAGGTGCGTGTGATTGGGGCTGGAGACTGAGGTGGCTGGCGTGAACTGGGTTGGTTGCGTGAACTGGGTTGGTTGCGTGAACTGGGTTGGTTGCGTGGATAGCGGGCGCTGCGCAATGGGGGCCTTCCTAAACACAGACAAGCATGCTTGCATACGCCCGCACGGGTGAAGCGGCGTAGACGGGGAGCCCGAGCCCGAACGATACCCGCAGCCCGCCGCTCGCCCTTTCATGTCAATGTTGAATTCATCCAAATTGCGTGCTCGCGTTTCGGCCCCGCGCTACGTCTCTTCCTTCCCTTGAGCGCGTCTCCACCGGCCACCCCTTCCCTCCGCCCGTGCTCTCCGCGCCGCACCCAGGCGCGTGCCAGGCGGACGGGATTGCAGGACGGGACGCCACCTGATGAGAGCAATGCCAACCGCTACGAGGCCGCTGTGAGGGCGTTTGCGACCGCAGGCGGACGCGAGGCCGCCGCGGCCGCGACCGCTGCTCCCAGCGTGGCCCCCATTGCGAGTGCTCGCGTCACCACGCCGCTTGTCCCTCCGCCTGCCCCTCTGCGGCCGCCGCCGCCGCTTCCGCCCAAGCCGCCTGCAAAGGGAGGCGCTCAGGCGCCTGCCAACAAGCGACGCAAGACGAGGCACTGAGAGCAGCACTGTGTTCTGAGTGCCTCAATTCGCGGGTCACGACCCGTGGGTCGGCTCCATGTTGGCCGCCCGTGTACCAACATAGGTACGGCATGTCGGGGATAAGCAAATGCCCTGGAAGTATGACTCAGTCACAGAATCAACAGAGCGACTGACAGACCTCTCGAGCCAAGGGCGTGACGTATGGTGCCGTACGTCGCCCGTACATTGTACGCGTTGCAGCACTAAATGACTGCTCCTGTTCTCGGGCGGACGGGTGAGAAAGAAGCGATCAAGGGGTGTGAGCGTATGCCTGAAGAGGTTTGGTTAGGGACCGCGAGACAGTAGAACGTTGCACACATCAAGGCAGGTGAGTCGCCGATTGTGTGCAGGTTGTTACACATCGACTAGTTACCGGAGTGTCCGTCCACAGCCAAGCCACGGGCCAACGCAATGCACGGTGGTGGGCGCACAACCAAGCGGTGGGCCCTCGGCTGCGCCCGAGGTTGCCTCCGCTCACGCCAATCAACTCGTATTCACAACAGCTCCGCAGTCAGGACATCTCCGCCGTCAATGGGCCACCGGGGCGGTGGCACCGAACACAATGCGGCAGCCACCAACCTCGGGCCGTCAACTATGTGACGCCGCGAACGCTGCAGCAGTGGCCAGGGTATGCTGTCGCGCCTTCCGGAGCAATCATGCGGCCGTCAAAGAATGGCAAGACCAAATGTGCTCTTGCGTGTACACCCTCTTCCTGAACTAATGCCGTACAAGGTACATGCCGTACATCCACGAGGACGCAAGCGCGTGGCCTCGCGCCTCCGCCCCGGCGTCCCGCCCAGGCCCGTTGCTACCGATGAGGGAACGCGCACACCTTACTTCCGCTAAGCCGGGCGCCCAGACGGACGGACGGCACGCCGCCCCCACCCCAGGCGGCCTGCGTAGGCGCACCCGGGTGCCAGGACTCAGCTCCCGGCTCTGCTTGCGCGAGCAGGACTGGGCCAGCCTAAGCTTGTGCAACGAGGCCCGGCAGCCATCACGCCAAAGCTGCGCTTTGGCTCACTTCTTCGCGGCGGCCAGGCGGTCCGCCACGTTCTTCCAGTTGACCACGCTCCAGATGGCCTTGAGGTAGTCGGGCCGCACGTTCTTGTACTGCAGGTAGTAGGCGTGCTCCCACACGTCCACGCCCAGCAGCGGCACCAGGCCCTGCAGGGCGACGAGAGGCCCGGAACGCGATACATGGCATGCGTGGATGGGTGGGCGGATGGGTGGGTGGATGCGCGGCTGGGTGAGGGAAGGACAAGGTCGGGTACCGTAGGCCCGTCAGGGCCGTGCACCACAGCACGATCTCGCCATCCCTCGCGGGCGCTGCGTGCTGTGGTGCACGGTCCAAGACGCCACGTGCCGAGTCCAGTCCGTGCGTCTCAGCCACCTCCCGTTTCAGGTGGAGGGCTGCTCGGGTGTTGGGGGAGTAAGGTCCTCGCAAGCCCGTGAAGCCACGCCCGTCATGCCCGCTGCTCCGTCGATTCCCCCCCCTCCCTTCCACCCTCAGCGCTCAGCCAGTTGTTATCGGTCGGGAGCCCTATGCGCCCCAGGGCTTCTCTACTGAGAATGCCTTCCAACCCTCTACCCCCCCTCGAAAAGCGACAGGCACGGTCCTTCTCGCGCTGCGTTGGTCCCAAAGACCCAGGCCCTGACCGGCAGCCGGCACGCACCGTCACGCTGAGCGGGTCCTGGTTGGCCATGGTGGCAATCTCCAGCCGACCGGTCGTCTTGTTGTAGCCCAGCCAGCCCCAGCCGGAGCCCTGAGAGTACGGGGAGGGGCACATCGGAGCCGCAGGTCACGTACGCCGCGTAGCTCAACAACCGGTCGCAACCGTAGACACCGCTTGCGCCACGGGGCCGTTGAGACCTCAGCGCCCCACCGTTGGGCGCCGCCCCTGAGACCCATATACACTTTCAGGCACCCCACCACCCCGTGGGCGCGGCTCACCTGGACTGCAGCCGTCTGCGCGTTGAAGGTCGTGACGAAGTCGTCCAGAGACTTCCACTGGGACTCGATCAACGTCTTCAGCTCTCCCGAGGGCGGTTGGTAGTCCTGCATGATACGCGACTCCATTCAGATCCCGGCTATGTGGAGTCTGACAGACTCGCATCCCGTGTCACCCCACCGCGTCAAACCCAACCCACCCCACCTTGTGCGGAATCAGGTTGGTCCAGAAGATGTCGTGGTTGATGTGACCTGCAGTACGGAAACCGTAGATGCGCAAATGGGACGGGAGCGTCGCAGCAAGTGCGTGTCGCACCTCCGCCATTGAACTTGATGGCGCTCTGCAGGGTGATGAGCTTCGACACGTCGCCCTTGGCCTCCGCCTCCGCCTGCTGCTCAAGCGCCTTGTTAAGATTCGCAACATAGGCCGCGTGGTGCTTCTTGTGGTGCAGCTCCATGATGTGGCCCGAGATGTAGGGCTCCAGCGCACCGTAGTCATAGGGCAAGTCGGGCAGCTTTACAGTTGAGATAGACCGCGTCATAGCGGGCGCTGCGCTCAAGCCCTCGCGGGCAGCGTTCAGAAGGCCGCGAGCCAACATCTTGATGCAAGCACTGTTTGGCCTACCCCAACAGATCAAGCACGAGACAGTAATCCTGCCTGTTGGACCGGTCTCCGGGAGAAACCTCCAATACTAATTAACGAGCAACGGCCAACCACCCGGGGGCTCGCACCGCCGTATGACGGTCTGAGGGCCGCGAGACGTCTGCACATCTCACCCTGCCGGAGAAGGGAGGACCAACTGTGCTGATGGGGGTGCTGGTTATTTGGGCTTGGCGGTCCGGCAGGGCCCATACGGGCACACCTTCGTCCGGGGTCCACCTGGAACAAGGAGAAACCTGCAAAGAAACAGGGAGAACCACACCTGGGGTTTCTCGGCATACCCCTAGCCACACTAACCCAGTCATCCGGCCCTCGTGAGCCCTCGCAACACCTTCTTGATCCCTGGCGAGCAACAGCGCATAGGACGGAGAGTACAGAGTACCATGCCCCAGCGATGCGATGCACTACTCACGCGCAAGTCATGATAGGATGACCGTAAAGGTAGCCTGCAATGTCTCTGTTCATCTGAATACAGGATGCGTTACTGGCGTCCCCGCGGACTGCTGGCACACGCATCGCAATGACACGATGTAGGCACGCAGCGACGCAGGTTACACGTCAACACCATTGTGGCGTGGCACGCACATGTCCATGACCCCTGGTCCAAAACATTGCCCCTGGGCCTGCCTGGGCGAACCCGCACGCTTCACGGAACCCGAACTTGGACATCCCGCTGCCTTGCGGCCAAGGCTTTGCTGCTGCCGGTGCATGTTATGCTCTTCCTGTATTAGCCGACGGAGCAGCTGTGCAATTGCACCCTCGATTCTGCCGCATGGCTCGACCCGAGCGCTGAGCATCCACCTGTCGACGTTCCGGGGCATGTCCACCTGACTCGCCCATGGACTTTTGTGACTCAGCCACTGCGACCTTTGCAGAGGCGCCTAAACAGCTTCCACCCAGCGGTCGCACCGGGATCCAAAGCACGGCTTGTCACCCGATGGCGCTGGGCCCTTAAATGAGTAGAGGTAAAGAGTTGTCACTCGGCAGCCAGTAGCCTATCATTCTCTACCAGCAACGGCTCCGCCTGGCTACCAGGCATGACGGTCCCAAGCCCTCAAGGCATTGTGCCTCGCCTCTGCTCACCCCTGAATGCCGCAACGTGCGAGCGAATGGTATGCTGCTGAGGCATAAACAGCTGAGCACTCTATTGAACGCAGTATACGGCTCGTCGACCGACAGGGCCATGGTGTCATGGTACCGGCCATGACAGAAGTGTGCCCCGACAGGAAAAATGGGCGTTGAGCATACGCAGGGTGTAAAAAAACGCCACAACCGTCAACATCAACGAATACACCAGCAGTGCCATCTGCATGCGTGAGCACGCTCGCTTTCTCCTGAAGAGGCGCTTCCTCTCCAGCGTGCCTGTGGAGAGAGCCCGGACCGCACATCATAGAGGAGAGCCCCTCATATCATAGTCCCATCATGCCGGGAGCCCGCGCAGAGCCCGCGGAGAGAGCCGTCTGTCCGCCACAATGTACGTGACACGCCGTTCAGAAACCCTTGGCATGTCCCGGTCGTACCGTGTCGCTATGCTGGCTCCCTTGCAACTCGCGTGTACACACGTCTTAGTGCCAACAAGGGCAGGTGAAGCGTGCCTGGTGCACAGACCGAGGACTTTGGAGCCACCACCCGACGATAGTAAGGTACATGAACGCCAATCCATTCAGACAGTACCGGTACAGAAGTTTAGCAAACAGTTCAGCCCTCCTTCCGCACACGCGCATCCCTCCGACCACTCTCGTCATAAGGCCGGTTCCTGGCCGTCACAAGCGGTCCTTGCCATAATCACACCCAGCACCGTCAAAGTCGCACAGAGGAGGTATGTCATGAGTGCCCCACGGCGTCCTTCACATGCTCACGAGTAAACGTCCACAGTAAGGTTTAAGCATGGCTCAGCCGTATGCGCAGGCAGGGTTAGGGGATGAGGGCAAGGTAACTTTTCGCTCCTTACTGGGATGCATGGTGCCTGCTCAGCCGCATGGATACGCACACACACGTTGGGCCGTGGCTATGACACGGCCGTGTGGACTTCTGGCGGCACCGGAGTCCCCACGCTGGCCGACAGTCCGTTGGCGTTGAGTTCAACAACTTTGTGATCCATAAACGAGATGGCTCATACAGCGGACGGCGGCCCGTCAGTCATGCGGTCCACCGGGTTGGACGTCTCCTGCATTTGTAGAGCGTATGGCAAGAGCGGAAGCAGGTTCAATGGTCCATACCCAGCAGTGCAAAACGGCCTTAGAGCCCACCGCTCCCGTTCATGGCGGGGCGCCGAGCATCGTGGCATGAACATTCTCACCTAGGCGACGACCTGCACTTACCAACAACTCATTGGGAACATGGGTGACTGTGCAGCGTGGGGAGATCAGCATCGGGTCGTCGGCACCCACGGCGCAAGCCGGTGCAGACGCCACTTCGGCAGCTTTGGACACCGCCGTGCTGGATGCGTCCGGGAGGTGCGCCACGCCGGAAGGCGCTCCGTCAGCGCCAGCGGCTGCCGCCTGCACCGGCTGCTGCTCGAGCTGTGCAGCTGTGTCCGAAGCCAGGGCCTGCTCGGGGTGCTGCTCCTCCGCAAGCTGCGAAAAGGGCAAGGCCACAGGAGGCGACATGGGCAACAGACCTCCAGTGTACGCATGCCATTCGGTATCAGCTACCGCAATTGGACCAACAAAGCAGTGGCACTTCCTGGACCCAGCAAACGCATGCATATGGTCGACGGTGTGCGTGAGCTCACCACTTGGTCCGCCGTCTTGCCCGTGTCCGCAATGATGCGGTAGCGCGCCCGGTTGACCCGCAGCTGGTGCATCTGCGGCTCCAGCTCCGGCAGCACGTCCACCAGCCGCTCCCACAGCGTCGTCACCACGTAGTCCTACGAAGGCGACGGGCGATGGGATCCACACATACAGCTCAAAACAGCATATTTAAAAGACACACATATATATACACACAAGCTCAACGCAGCGACATCCGCCCCACGAAGCAACCAGCGCGCCGCGTGCTTCATGACCAGATCACCGGTCATGCGACTCTGGCATACGAGCTGTGCAAGCCGGGCTCAACCTGCGAAGAGGCCCGGTCACACAAGTCATTTCCACATTTCCCAATCCCTTACCAGGAAGTTCAGCTCCACCCGCGCGCACATGACGTGGTCGGCGGTGTTGACAGGGAAGGTGACGGGCAGCCCCAGCCGCACCTCCTCGTCCGCCTGGGACTCGAACTCGCGGTGCACGCGACGGCTCATGGCGTGGTTGACGTGGAAGGGCCGCACCGCGTTGCCGATGTCCGCTGCGTGGAGGACCACCTGGAGCACGGCGGGGAGCGACCCGTGGGTCGGTAAGGCTCGCTCATGCTGTCCGGGGAGCCAATCGAGCTCGACAAACACAATTGACTATACAGCCAATGACGATACTACATAGACACCATGGCGCTTCCAGATTTTAGTCGGAGGGGCGCCACCTCTGCAGCGCGATGCCTCGGGAACTCATCATCGGTTCCCTTACGCAGATGCCCTCTGTCGTTACGCACAGGAGCCAAACAGGCTCACCCACCTTGCTGAGGAGCACGCGATCCGACTCGTTTTCCGGATCGTACACGACGTTGTGCTTCTGGAACTCCTGGGTCAGCGTGAAATGGTTGGCCATGTCGGTACAGAGAATGGAACTGATTACCGCCTTGCGGATCGCGCGCTGCTCGTCGGCCGGCAGCGTCGCCAGCACATTGCAGTCGGTGCGCGACAGGATGGCGAAGGCCATGGCGCAATGGTGGTTCTCCATTACCGACTGGTCGTTGTAGATGCGGGCTAGCCTGCGCAGCGGTGTGGTACAGCAACAGCGGTCAAATCCCGGACCAGCAAAAAACGGCTACGCGCTCGGGTCGGAATTGCTCCATATTTGCGGGGCGAGGGCTTGCTGGCAGTTATGCACCGCGAAGCTTGTGCAGTCGCAGGCCAACAAGAAGCGAGGAGCAGCACTTACTCGCTCTGACTGTTGATGTGAAATTGGTTGGAGTGGCCGTCGTGGTCGAGGTCGTGGCACAGTGCGGCCAGCAAAAGCGCCAGCCGCTCGACGGGCTTGAGCACGTCACGCACCCGCGTTGTACAGGAGATCTGCGCCACATGGGAAGGCGGACAGGTTGCGTTCTCTGCACCGCCCAGGCACTTCCCCACCCCTGCTGTCGCTAAGTCAGGTGGCTCGCAACGGCAAGGATGCCACGCAGCCGGTACGACTTGAAAGACTCCCTCAACGCCTTCAACGGCAGATGTGCCGCAGGTGCCAGCGGCGAACATTTGGGCTCGTCCCATAGACTGAACACTATGGACACGTCATCCCGATTGCTTCTGCTTGAATGAGCCTTTATTTTGGTTTCGCACCAAGGCTCATGGGCAAAGCCCGCACCGAGCCACACACAGAGCCTCGCTCACCAAGAAGGTGGCGTGCAGCACGTGGCACACGTGGTTGAAGTTGTGGTAGGGAATGGCGTGGTAGTGGCTGGCGACAGCCGTCAGAAAGTTGCGCAGGACCTGGTGGACCATTTCAGGAAGCAGGCAGCGTGTCGGCAGGAATGGGGGTGACGCCAGGTCGCAAAGCATGCGGGGACTTCCTCTGCCCATGCTCCTTCGTGCCCCTTACATTGGTGACTGTGAAGGTGACTGGAGAGCATGCTGTGCTGTGCTTTCGTCCAGGCCATACCATCAAAGCGTAGTGAGGCGAAGCGCAATAGCACCCACAGAGTGTATGACCACAGAGGGTCTGGCAAACCCTTCACGGCCCTCACCTTGGGCTTGAGCTCAAACTCCTCCATCGCCCCGGACAAGATAAAGATGTCGTACGCCAGCTTGATGAGCGCTTCCACGTTGAACTCGATAAAATCCCAGTCCCAGCTGTACAGCTGCTCGCGCGTGTAGAAGCAAGGCGAGCGCGGGCTGCCCGACTGGGTCAGGTTGGAGCAGCTTAAGTGCGTGCGAAGCGCCTGGAGGGGCAAGGGGCGGGGTGAGGGCGAGGCGCACCAAAATATGTGCCTTGTCGCGACGCAAGCCTGGCGGGCCCGGCCAGGCACCGGGGCGCGCTAGCCACGTCGGCCGTCAGCTGCACACCAAGGCCCTCAGGGCACAAGGACTCGCACCGCCATCTCGTACAATAAACGGGTAACGGTACCTGCGGGTCCGCTACGCCAGCGTGTAGGGTAGCCTCAGCGGCCGCGAGCAGCTCAGCCTCCACATCATCGCAGGTGCTCAGGCGCTCCGTAAGGGTCGGCATCCGGTGCCGGCCGCGCGCATGCCTGCGCGATGGGCTGGTCCGCTCGCCGCCGTCCCCGTCTCCTTTCCCCTCGCCGCCGCCATCGCCGTTGGGCTGCTGCCCGGCCGCCTCGTCAGCCAGCTCCGCGTCGCTGCCCTCGTCCTCAATGTCTAACCGCCGCCCCTCGCCGCCGTCGCCCTCGCCTTCGCTGTTGCCACCACTAAGGCTGGCAGTCTTAGAGATGGGCCGCACCCCTGCACACGCTCCGTCGTCTCCCTTTGCCGGCATGGCCGGCAAGGGGTGCCGACAAGGCGCCATGTGGCGCTGCATGGTGCCGCCTCCGGGCCCCTGTTCCCGCTCGTCGAAGGCGTGGGCGTCCCCGTCGCGTTGACTGTCCTGCTGCTGCCAGGGACTGACGTGCTGGTGACCGTCCAGCTGTAGCGACTGCGGCCGGCGCGCCGGCGAGTGCTGCTGCGGCAGCGGCGACGGGGGCGAGGCGTCGCGCGGCCGGGCGCCGGGCCAGGCACCCGACGTGCGCACGGGCCGTAGCGTCTGCGCGCTGCCGGTCGCGGGCGCCGATGCCGCTGTGAGGGACCGGCCCGACCGGCCGCACGGCAGGCCGTCGGCCATCGGCGAGCCATCCGAGCAAATCATCACGGGGTGCTCGGCAAGGCTGCTGCTGGCGCAGCGGAGCGAGCCCAGCTCCGGTAATGGAAAATCGCCCGCAGCTGTGCTAGACTCGCGCTTCATGAAAGGCGAGCCAGCGGCCTCCCCGCCCTCAGCGACCGGGGCAGCCGCAGCTGGCGCATCATCGGCCCGCGAAGCCTGGGGGTGCGGCAGACGTGACGGGTGTCAGTGCAAGTTGGCATGGGGTCATCGACGCCACGGGAGGCACTCAGCTCCTGCTCAGCCCTCGTAGAAGCTACCTTAAGTGGCCTTAAGTGGCAATTCTCCGAACGCCAGTAGAAAGTCATTTACCCATCAGTCCGCCCGATACCCGCACGCACCTGCACTCGATTGCTGGCCCAGACCGAGCTGCGGGCGGCAGCCGCCGCGAGGGAGAGGCCGAGGCGCCCTGTAGCGGACACCACGTCACGGCGCCGCGGCGAGCCCCGCTTGGCCGACCCTTCAGTGAAGTGCGCACTGCGTTTCCGCTCAAAGGAGGCACGCATCTGGTTGGCGGTTGCGTTTGCGGCGACTGAGAAGGAGGTCCGGTTAAAGACGCTGTGAGCATGGGCCCCCTCCCTGCGGCCACAGGATTTGCACGGTTGCAACTATGTTTGTCATCGGAGCTCATGCGGAGCAGTGCGCCTTGTGGGCCGCCGCGATTGGGACCCCTAACGATGTGCATGCGCCATGCCCCATGCCGACCCAGCAAGCCCCAGTGCGTGGTGATCAAATGTGATCCGCACGGCTGCCGCGTACCCAACAACTCACTTCTTGAATTCGGGTAGGTACATCTGGATGAGCTGAGACCGGATGAGGTCCTCGCTGCCAGGCAGCGACCCAGGCGCCGGCAGGCTGCCGCTGGGGCCCGCGCCGCCCTCCGACGCAGCGGCATCGCCCTCATGGCCCGCCTGCACGGCCGCGTTGGGGTGCGCGCCGTTGTGGCCCACCACCGAGAGGGCCGACAGCAGCGACAGCTCCAGGGACCGCTCGCTGAGCAGGTCGCCGACCTCGTAGGCGAAGAGCGCCATGGCGTCGCTGCAGGATCGGGTCGGCAGCGGGCGGCGGTACGTGATGGGACCACCCAGGGCCACGGATGTACGCATGGACACGTTAGAAGCGCTTAGGCGATGACCTTACATGCCACCGAGCGGGGGTACGTACCAGTCGGCATCCGTGAAGAAGGGCTCGAAGAAGATGTCGTTGGTGCCCTCGGCCTCGCGCTTGTTTATGGCGAGCACCACCGCCAGCACACGGTCGTTGTTGGTGCCGTGGATGGGCTGCACTAGCACGCTCTTGATACGCGCGGGCGCCAGCACGGGCGCCAGCCGGGAGAGCGCCGGGTCCTGGCCCGCTTCACCGAAGTCCTGCCGGGCCGGATTGCGGGCTCCGCGTCAAGTGATGTGCGACCCTATACCGCGCATCAGCAGCTTGGCTGTATGGATCTATGACTACATGCTCCTCTTGGACGGCTTGCAATGCAACGTGGCACATGCTACTGTTCCAGCCATCTCTCGCAATGCAGCGGCCGACCCGCGCCGCGAACCCGCCTCACCGCCCAGCTCTGTGGCTTCTTGCTCTCCGCGCACCGCCCCACGACGCCCCCGTTGTCGCCCACGCGCAGCCGCACGGGCTCCGCCTGGTGCGTGTGCAGCCACAGCTCGCCGCGCGGCGCGTCCACCAGGAAGAAGAAAACGCGGTCGGCGTGGATAATGTGCCGCTCCAGGGCGGCCGTCGCGCAGACCACCATCTGGCCCACCTCCTCCTGTGCAGTCAGGTCCGGTGGCATGAGGTCCGCAAACTGAAACACGCGGGCCTCTTACATCCAACTTTCCCATAAATTGCGCTGGGAAGGCGGCTGCTGGGTCAGTGCTATGTGTGCGGAAACCGTGGGGTATCGCATCATATGGGGGTTACTGTGTCAGTATTGGAATATCAGCGGTGTGGACGCTATACAAAGTTCGCGCATTTGCTCGGCTCCGCCCCGCCCGGCTCCGCGTCGGCTGCGCTCGGTGGCAACGCTACGATACGTACCGCCGTGCTCAGCGACTTGAAGCACGTGTAAATTGCCTGCAGCCGCTCCTTCTCGCGCCTGCAAGCAGTTACAGGGACCATTCAAGACCTGTAACGCAGGTGATAACGAGAGGGACACGCTGCACAAAATCCGGCTGTCTGTGTAGCTGTGCGGGGAAAAGGTAAACACAGGGGAAGCGCTGCAGGCCGGCGTGCACTGCCTTCCTCATGGCCGCCTTGTAAGGCTGCCTGGAACCATGGAGCTTTGCTTGCAGGGCCACGTTCTTGTTAGCCTGAGCCCGCGGACAGGCTCTCGCAGCGTGCATGAAGCATGATGGGTCCCCTTTCCGTTCCGATCCGACTGCTAGGCCCTCGCCCCTTCACGATAAGCTGAACCTGACAGGCTGTGGTGACCGCTCCCTTACTTGGCCGTCTCGTGCAGCTTCGCCTTCACAAGCGTGTTCCCGAGGTGGGTTCCGAACAGCTTGAGATTGCGTTCGTCGGCGGGCGTGAACGGCTGCTCAGAATTTTTGTTGAGAGCCTGTGCGGATGTCATGTAGGGATCCATCCGTCACATGAGCGACAAAGTTTATGGACACGAGCCTTTTTGTGTCACCCATAACCACAAGCACGTAGAGTTCATCAAATGAGTCTTAGTGCGTCACCCATGCAGCACCCTATGCTGAAGGCAGGCGGCAACTATCCGGTAGCACAGGTCTTCAAGCTGTCGGAGTCCCCCCTATTTCCATGGCCGCTTAAGCCACGGGGCTGCAACAGCGTCGGCGCACTTTGGCAGTCGCAGTGATGCCCTACCAGTGAAAGCTCTCGGCAAGCTCTTTTGCCCCATTCCAGCCTGCAGCAGACTGGCTGCGCCCACCTGCAGTACCGCGACGTTCTTTCCCGTCATGTCCGAGATGGCCATGCACAGCATGCTGCGCGTGCGAAAGCCCGTCAGACGGTCCACCTCCTTGTTGAACATGGGGTGCTCGTACACGTCCGGCAGGTTCATGCTGCCACCTGTCAGGGTCGGCAATCGCCCGATACGCATTCTCAGAACACACACGGGATCAGCAGCAAGCGAACAGCCCTGGACAAGAACCGCACAGTGGTCACTATCAGGCAGCGGCCCTGCCTTCTTGGTGCTGTAGTAGGGAGCTCTCAGCAGGCTCCGCATGGCCCCAACATGCAGTATCGCCGCTTCATGGGCACGCCTCAGGCCTGCATCAACAGCGGCATCCAGCTGCGGAGCGCGGCAGGCAAGCAGCCAACCGCGCCGCACGCGCTGCATATGATACTGGAGTGAGTTTTGCATGCCCGCTTGCACGAGACAGCTATTGACGCCCAGCTGTCGAGCTTGTGACCGTACGGCTCCCGCAAACCCCCAAGGTAGGTCCTTGCCCACAACAGCCTAGGCATCCGCGAGGAAGCTCACCTGTTTGTGCCACCAGGCCTGCAATGCCCTCCCCGAACTGAATCCGGAGAATCTCGCTCTGGTCAATCATGGCCCTGCACGCAAACCCAAGTTGCTCGAAGCGGGAAGTGCGGCGTAGCACTAGCAGCCAGCACTTACCTAAGCTCGCCACGGCGGTCAAATATCAAGAACAAGGTCACGCGCTCACAGTCCAGCAACTCCAGCGCCACCTGGCGAACATTCTGCATGGCCGTGTGAATGTCCAGCTCCGCCGCTAGCTGGTTTAGCACCGTAATGGCCTGCAATATTTCAATAGCTTTGTAACCCATTATGAGGACGAAACTGAGCTTGCCCATGCGCTGCTGGTCAGCCCGGACCTTATGAAGGCTGTCCAGCTCTGCCTGCAGCTGGGCGAGCTTCGCGTTGACGCTTTCCTCCATGATTCTCGGCCAATCAGCTAACAGCGAATGCAGCCCGTGCGGTCTTTGTGAAGAGCTCCAGCAGCCAGCCCCGGCACAGGCACCAGCTAGAGTACTCCGCTGGTGTCCTGGACATGTGGCTGGTTGAAGGCTAAGTTGTAAGCGGCATGGCCGGAAGTTGATAGCTCGCTGGAGTCGATAACTTGAATTATGCGCATTGTGGTGATGGTTTATTATCATAAGTCCATCTATGAATAGGGGCTGTCCAAGGGTCCAGCAGTCCGGGAGCGCAGATGGTGGATTGCTGAATTGGGTGGTGTACCAGACCAATAGTGCATCTTCAAGTTCTCGTTGATAAGAATTCAGGATGGTGCAGGAAGGCAGGGAAACGTGTGCGGCAATTGCCGTACACGTACCAGGCATGGGGCCCAAGGCACCTGTCTGTAACTGGATGCGCATGCTGTAGCCTTGCGTGTCGCTGGCTCAAACATGTCTCTGCTTTATGGCTTCCTCTTTCATCGGGGCGTGGATTGCCAGCTGGTGTGCCGGCTGCAGCATCTCTGGACACGCAGAGCCCTTGTGACTCCTCGCGTTCGCGCGTCAGCATCCACCCTAGCCCGCGCTGCATTCCACGGCGTACAGCGCGGTAATTTTCCCTGTAATGCGGGTAGAGGAAGGTGCAGATAGGCCCCCCTGCGCCTGCGGTTTGCGCCAGGGAATTAGTTGAAGCTGGCTCCCACAATTGCCGGGCCCAGTGCCAGGTGTATTACCTGGCAAACCACCATACCCAAATAGCAAGGTACGGGCGGTGCGGGTGGACATACTGGGCGGACGAGCGTGGGAAGATATACTTGCAAATCAGCAGTGCAGCTGCCTCCTCGCTGCCCGACGGAGTGAAAGGCACCATTCATGTGGGTTTCGTGTTCCATTTGTTAGGGTTTGTTTGAGGCTCTCAATGGTGTCTCATTTCCTAGCAACAATTCAAGCTGAGGGCCACGTCGTACGCATACGTGTGGGCGCGCACTGCGGCCACGAATACCCGAAAAATAAATATACGAAGAAAGAGGGAGCCCGTCTCTCCGGACATACACACCCGGACATACCGGTTCTGCCGTCTGGAGAGCAGCCCAGCCCAGCCCAGCCCAGCTCAGCCAGCACAGCCGCCATCGCAGTGTCGGGTCCCCCAGGGCAGCGGGCGCCACGTAGCGGGGTCGTGTAGCGGGTACTATGTGTTGGGCTGCCGGCTAGAATGCCCGACTGCTCGACTGCTCGACTGTTTTACCTCGCCTCGCTCACCTACCTCGCCTAGTCTGTTTGCAGCCTATCCACAAGCACGCACATTCGCATGACGTAAGACACCCGAAGGCGCGTTTTGTTTTGAGCAGACCGTAACGCATACGTAACACACCCGAAGGCGCGACGTTTCCAGTAGGGCGGGCGGGTACAAAGCAAGGCAGGTGATATTCCTCCCACCCTCCACCCAAACGAACGGCGTACCAGCTTACCCAGTCTGTCGGGCTACACATGTTGGACTGCTAGTTGCCAGGGTTGCTCGGCAGTGTTGTCGTCATGGCCACCGGTCCGACGGCGCTGAGCGGTTACCAGACCGGCCGCGCGTGCAGCCTGCCCACCCGGCCGTATGAGAAAGGACGAATACGGACTCATCAGATTTCTCGGTGCACTGTGACGACTATGGTCTCTTTATGCATGATCAGCGTGCTGAAGACATATAGACTAGCAGGCAAGCGAGTAGAATGATCCTAGACGGCATCCCATGGACCCAACGCCCGACCAAGCAAATAAACCCCTTAAAATTTCACGCTGGGAGTGCGGGGCTGGGCTGGGTACGCTGGTCGGGCCATGTGGGTCGGTGCACTGTGATGAGTGCCCCTGCAGGCCCCTCGCTGCCTGAATTCTGCCTGGCACGACTTCAGGGATAGCAACATCGCCTCGGATTTGGTGCGGGGGGGGAGTCTGCAACAATTTGGGGCAAGAGCAGCGAACATTATGTCGGCCCCGCAACCTCGGCAGCATAATGTCCTGAGGAATCATAAGTCATAACAGGCTGCACCCACACAGGGGCATGCTGGGCATGTTGTCATGTTAACCAGCCCTACCTTGCCTGATCCTTACCTGGGCTTCCGCTGCGCTGAAAGAATGCTGACTTTAGGACGATACATGGTAGCGAAAAAAGGAAACAGAAACATGGAAGGCAACCTCTACGGCCATACACACCAGGGGGTGCGTTTTCCTTTTTAACACCAGGGGATGCCATGTTTCCAGCAGGGCGCCGAGTACAGGGCATGGAGGGCGAGGGAGACGGAGGGAAACGAGCCGACGAGCACTCCCGGAATGATAGATCTTTGGTACGCTTTTGGGAACGCAGCGGGAACACATAGTTTGGTCTTTGTAGTGTACATGCTCGCAGGTTTTGCAGTCCGGCAGGTCGGGCAGGCTCGCGGTGGTCACTAAATGCTTGCGCACGGGCGTTTCGCACGCCACTGCAGCACAGGGTCGTGGGTTTGTACGTCCATGTACGTCCTACATCACCGAACGTCACATGTCTTGCTCTGTACCCACCTGCCCTATTGGAAACGTCGCGCCTTCGGGCGTGTATGGCCGTAGAGGCGGGCTCCTTCTTTCTGTGCAGGTTTCTCTCTTTGTGCACATGTACGGCAAGGCCGCTGTGCGTATGGTTCCTGATCACTATTGCCATAACATTTTCAATGCTTGCATTCCTTTGAGCTGTCCCCTACACGCTAGTGGAGGCTGGCGCCCATCTGCTACGCTGTGAGAGGATGTCGGGGAGGCCCCAAAGCAAACCGGGGAAATCCGATAAAATTAAACAGCTGCATACGGAGGTAAGGCAGGCGCCATTTCGCACGTAGTCAGGCCGTCTTCGTGGGCAATATGGGCTCTGGCTCATTCGGCATATGATTGTTGTGCAGGTCGTTCGCGTGCCCTGGTATGATAAGAAGAAGAGCGAGAAAGAGCGGTTCCAGGTCCCGCACAGCCTCGTGCGGGCCCATCTCTCGCAGGAGCCAAAGCCAGGTGGCAGCAGTGTCAAGGTCTATGTACATATTCCCGGCAAGGTGGGCACGAATGATGCGATGCATGCGCTGTAACGACTTGACTGCTGTATACGGTTCATCTTCAGGAGGTTGCTGGTATCGAAACCAAGCCCATCACCGCGGCGTACTCGTGCTTGAGCGAGCATGGCGCTGGTGGCGTGCTGGGGTGCTTCGACCTTACAACTGTGCGGGAGTTCATCGTCGGCACCGCCAAGTACACGCTTGAAATTCTGGACAACGACACGGTCTCCCTATGGACGACAGATAAGAAAGATTACTTCGAGCTTCAGGTGGAGAAGGAGAAATGCCAAAAGTGCAAACTTGAGACGGGGGACCCGGGTACGTGTGCGTCTCCGTGATGCTTCCATTCTTGACCAGGTCGTCCCCGGAGGGGAAACGCCTTCTGGCGTGAGACTTGTCGCGTCCCGCATGCGGGGTGTCTGTGATCTGTGTTGGTACTCTGGGTCGAGCTATGCGAGCTTCCTCCGAACCCCAAGCGGGCTTTCCTTCCGCTGGAGGCCATGTTCGGTTTTCGGGGTGCTCTGGGCCCCTTTATTGCATGTACTCATTCACCGCCATCATTACACATACGTGAGAAAGCGATACACAGTAAACTGTCCCGGAATGTTGGTGGCCTCCTCACGCAGCCAACGGCATCTCGACCTGTTGCGACGTTTGCAACGCCAGCATGCACAACAAGTGCGCGGGGCTGCCGCTTCGGAAGCTGCGGCCCAACGAGCCGTTTATATGCTTCCGCTGCGAGCCACGGCCAGGCAAGGGAGGTAAAGGTGGCAGCGAGGCCGCTGCAGCAGGAAAGCAGCCGCTGTTGACCGGAGGCCGTGGCCAGGCCAATCGCTCAGCGGCTGGGTCCGAACGGCAAGCTAAGAGGCAGCGGACTGCCGGAAACGGGCAACTGGCCACAGGCGTCCTCAACCAGGCGGACCTGCCACAGGCCAATGAGAGCTCGGCGCCCGGCCCCCCCACAGCCTTAGCCCCGGCCTCCCTGTTGCAACAGCAAGCGGCTCTGACACAGCGGTTGGTGCCCATGGCGAGGCAAGGCGGCGATGCTGCCGGCAATGGCGCTACAGCTGCCGGCGGCAGCGGTGGGTCCGCCTCACGTGGCGGGAGCGGCAGCGAGGGTGGTATTCCCGTGCCTGGACTTCGGGGCGAGGATGGCGCGGCCGGGAGAGAACAGGAGGAGACGGCTGACGGGGACGGGAACGTACCTGACCCACACCGCACCAAGCGTGGGGCCGGGCCTGGCCCTAGGTCAGGGTCTACAGCGGTGCGGCCGTCCGAGCGGCCTGTGGCTGGTGAAGATGCATCAGGCCGTAGCGCGCGTGGACGGATAGCCGCTTCGGCTGTGCCTGGGCCAGAAGCAGTAGATGGGAGTCGAGCCAACGGCAGGCCTGGGCGAAGGCGGCCGTCTGGTGGAAGTGGTGCCATGGCGGGGGCATCGGCCGCGGGTACCGCTTTCACCAGGGAAGGAGTGGCCCAGGCCGCTTCAGGGCAGGAGGCCGCCCCGGCTGGGCCGGATACCGGACCCGTGTCCTCTCTATCTGACTCCCAAGTAAACGTCGCTGACGTAGCGGAGACACTGCTTGAGATGGGCCACAGGGGAGTGCAGCGGCAGCAGCAGCAGCCCGCAGCGCCGGGACAAATGCTGCAGCAAGCGCCGGAGGAGCAGCCGCGGCGGAAACGTCCGCGGGCAGACGGGTCACCGGCGGCTGTGGACGGCGTGCAAAGGACGGAGGGGTCGCCTGGCGCTGCACAGACAGGCGGTCCACGTAAAGTGGCGGCGGTCCGACCCCCACCACTGCCGGCTGGCGGTGGTGGTGGTGTTGGCAGCGGCGGCGACGACGTGATCACGGCCTTGCCGGCGCCCGGGCCTCTTGCACCCCCTGCCGCAGCGCCCTCAAGTCCAGCCGACTCGACTGAGCGTCGGACAGGCGCCGCCGGGACCCTCGCGGGGATAGCCGCACTGCAGCCACGCCCAGATGCGACGCAGCCCGCTGCAGGCAGGGTGCAACAGCCGGTGCTGCCTGCGGAGGGCACGGAGGCCGGTGGAGCAGGGCCGAGTGGTCATCTCCGGGACGACGCCAGTGCCCCAACGGCCGAAGTCGGAGTCGGTGCCGGAGCCGCGGCAGCTTCCCGGGAAGGAGGTCGGTTGAGAATGCAGTGACTGGGGTACTTATTAGGTGGATAGAATAGCACCCCAAGTTGAATGCACTGCGACGGTGATGGCAGGATGAAGCAAGGCAGTACACTCCGCCTGCACCGCTAGAACCATGGCTTGCACCTGCCCAACTGTTGACAGGCTGCTGTTCTATTGTGATTGATGTAGGTACTGGCGTGGGACTTGCCGCGCCTTCGGCGGACGTGCACGCTGGCGGCGCCGGCCCCGGCCAGGCCGCCGTAGCCTCAGCGCCGCCAGCAGTCCAGCAAGGCCCGCCCCCAGGCGCGGAGCCGGCAAGGTCCGGGGGTCTCGGTGCTAACGGCGAGAGCGCTAGCAGCGATGTCACGGACGACCAGCGCGCTGCGGCAGCCAACCTCGACGACGTTACCTTGCCGGCCTTCGCTGCTGAGCTGGAGGCACTCCTTACGGAGTTCCCCTTTGCCCCGGATACAGCGGCAATGCAGGCCGCGGTCGCTGTAGAGAACAGGGCCAGGCCGGCGCGGATGTCGCTTCCGCGCAACGTGCCGACTGGGACGCCGGACGCGATTGCGGAGCTGTGGTCGGTGGTCGTGGCGAAGTGCGAAGCCGCAGAGGAGGGTGAGTGCAGTGGTTCTGGGCCTGGTACGGGAGCATGGCTGCAGCGGGCACTTCCAAGCTTATCTTAGATCGTGTCATTGTGCCGGTGACTTTCTTTTCATGCTACCAACAGCCGCAACCGCGGTCGTTTCGCGTCCGTTGAACCCCAACCTAAAGAATCCTTATTGTGCACGCACGCGCCACAAGCCACTGACCAGACCACGCATGAACCACATGGCGCGTTCTGTCATTCCTGGTGTTTTCACCAACACCTTGGTGCGCGGATGGCCCCTTGGCCCTTGCGCCTGGTTCTTGCCCACCAGCCCTGGACCGCTGCGGGAGCCTAGTTGTGACCGCCTCGGGCTGCTGGGAGCGCCTTGTGCCCCTTACCAGGCGGGCTGTCCAGGCGGTGGCGCGGCTGAGGAAGCGGGACGACCGGTTGCGAGAGCAGCTCGACGCTTCGGCGCGGGAGCTGGAGCAGCAAAGGTGCGACGCTCGGCACGTAAGGTCTTGCCTTGGAATTGCAGGCCGTCGGTGCTCTGCGCGACCAGCGCTGTGCCGTCGCCTTGCCCTGTAGGCATTTGGCACCCTGAGTTATGGCATGGACCGCTTAAGCCTGGGCGCACCCACAAGCGCCAATCGCTTCCCTCTCAACAATTTCAAGCACTTTTAACTCTCTTTTCAAAGTTCTTTTCATCTTTCCCTCACGGTACTTGTTCGTTGCGGCTATGCAGGCTGCAGCTGGAGCGCCAGGCCGTCGAGCTCCGTGCTTTACGGATCGTGGCTGCACCGGAGCCGGCTGGGGCATCTGGAAATCCGGCCGCGGCCGTAGCCGCACTGTCAGCCCGGAATCAGGAGCTGGAGGCGCAGCTGGCCGAGTCGCGGGCGGCGCAGCAGGCTGAGGCTGTGGCACGGCGGGCTGAGGCGGCAGCGCGGCAGGCGGCAGTCCGCGAGTTGGAAGCGGCGGTTGCGGCAGAACGGGATCGCGCGGCCGCAGCAGCGGAATCTGCGGCGGCCTCGGCAGAGCGCGAGCGGCAGGCGAGGGATGAAGGGATGGAACGGCTGCGGCAAGAGCTCGCTGCGGCAAACGCAGCGGCGGCGGAAGCCCAGGCGCAGGTCTTGGCGATGGGAGGCGCCGCAGCAGCCGATGGCAGCCCGCCCAGCGGAGGCGCGGCGGCCTTAACCCAGCGTCTGACAGACACCTGTGAGTGTTCCGGAAGTGCCATACATGTGAGAGCTACCCGTGGAGTCCCGGTCTCTGGTTCGCTGCACAGCAGGGGGGGGATGGCACGGGCACAGCGTCAAGCATTGCAAGGCCATACCACCGCCGGTGTTCTCCGTAAGTAGCGAGGCTTGGTTTGCAGTAAGGGACGGGTCGCCACGTTTTTCTTATCCAGCATTGTCTATGCCCCATGCCGGCCGTCGTGGCTCATGCATACATTCTCCCATGGCAAATTCAGAGAAGTACAGGTCGGCTTCGCTTTCGCGTAGTCACGTCCTGCGTGCCCATCCTGCGCATCCATCCTGCGTACCAGATGCGGACGGCCTGGAGGCCGAGGTGGTGTCGCTGCGGAACGAGGTGCAGCAGCTCATACGGGAGAAGGCAGAGGCCCGGAAGCAGGCCGACGCAGAGATCTCGCATTGGCGGCAGCTTGCGAGGCTGGTGAGGCGGTTCACGTGTTGTTTACATGTTTCGAACGCTGGTGTGGCCGGGCAGGCTTTTGGCCGTATGACACATGCAGTGCTTGCGTGTCATGGCCTATGTACGGCACGCATATAGTATATCTGGCGTCAAGGCCCCCACATACGTGTCAGAACATGTTGTCTTGATCCCGCAGGCTGTCCGGGGGCGCCCGTCCGTCGGCTCTCCGGGCACAATCGCAGCCGCGGCTCTTGCCGCAGATCCGGCTGGGCTTGCTGCTGCCGATCCCTCCGGCTCAGGCGGAGCTGCCAACGCAGGGCGAGCGGGGTCCGGGCCGTCGGGTGCGGGGGCCGTCACACCCATGGAGCATCAACCCTAGAGTAACCAGGTGAGCGGCCCTGAGAATATGTATGCGACAGGTACTGCGTGCTCACTTGCAGGGTGAGTGGCTTCACAGTTGGTCGGAGCGGCCTGTTTGTGGACAGGGCAGAGTGGTGCGCAGCCTCGCCATGCCTTGCGAACGCGACAGCCCAACCAACGTTGCTGCGCAGAGCGCAAGCCGTTCAACCACATGAAGCCCTACATGCGGTCTTACTCTCGCCAATGAACTCCTGTTTAGACCCCTCTGTTAAGACGGCCACGCTCCTGCCCCCCACCCATGCCTTCAGGTGCTCTGCCCCCCTGGGAACGACGGCCGTGGCGGCATGCATGCTCGGTTGGGTATGAGACAGGGCGAATGCATGCATCACATGGGTTAGGGTACGGTACATGTGGTGCCGGCTCCACCTGCGCTGGCAACCTTGAGGAATGGGACTGCACTGCAGCCGTGTACGGACCTAGGCTGTCTGCAATAGTTTGATTGATATCCCCTTTGCACGATGCAAAGCGTTTGCTGTAGGATTGCAACCGACGGTTGGTTGTGCATAGGTGGACTATTGCACCCTGCTGACCGCTCCAAAGGGAAAGCGGCCAGGTTTTACCTGGGTATATGATAACACGGTTTCAGACCTGGAAGTTGTTGACAAAGGACCCACCGTGTGGCTGGTCGTGTATGGAAACTAGCTTGAGCACATCGTGGACGCACGATTTAACTTTGCGTTGAAGGAATGGGCATTGCTCCGGGCAACACATGCGGCCGATTGAAGTTTCAGGTGGGAGCGTCCCGTTGGTAACGTTCCCTTCCCTGGGGTTTTACCTGCCACTTGCCTTGACCAGCAGGCACACGACCGGATCCATTGTATAGACGCACCGGACGTACCCTCACGGACCTTGAGCAAATGCAGGGCGACGGTGCTATGACTGGTGGAAATGCACGCACTGGAGCTCAGCAGCTACTCAGTCCAGCCCAGCACCGCCAGCGTTAAGTTTCTCGGCGTCACCGCAGCGTCACATTGTTTGGGTCGGGTGCGGAGGGTGCGGGTACATGGGCTGCCGGGTAAGTTGCCCTTGCTCGTTAGCCTTTCAGGCATGTCTGACACTGGAGGTCCAAAGCGTTCCGATCAGGCAGAGCGCTGCTGGCGGTTGAAGGACAGTACGAAAGCGCCAGACCGCAGGGCGGCACTTCTGCTTATCCCGTCCGCCTGAGGGCAAGCAAAGGCGGCCCAGGCAGTGCCCTCTCGGCATGCGCACAAAAAGGTTTTGCGCCCCGGCAGAAGCCAACCGGCGAGCGTGCGGCACACTACGGCCGTGACCTCGGGCACGTCAGGTCACTGTCCGTGCCATATCGACGAGTGGATTGCGGGATTGTGCCCAAAGTACTATGACAAAAACCCCTCAAAACGCAGGGCAAGATGTACTTGGCGGTTTGAGAAAGGGTCGAATCACGACGTGTGCACACCCATCCTATGTCGGAATGGCCGCATGTTTGCCCGGATAGCAGCTTTTGCACTTAGATCTAGCGTGCGACAAGTATACGCGGGCGCCCGGCTTGGCATTGTTCAGCCAGGTTGCGCCGGGCCGGCCCTACCGCGCGTTGTGAGCTTGTGCAGATCCTTTTTCACATCAACACCATTAAACATGCCCACCGTCGGTGTCAATCGCGACAAGCTCTTTGAGAAGCTGGGTCGCGTTTACAGTAAGTACCGGCGGCGGGCCCCCAATGCGGCAATCAAATCTGCATGGCAATACTGATAAGGATGACTAGATTGATGCGGCTAGTGCCTAGATCAGCCCAGTGACGCTGTCCATTGCCATTGCACGTTGTGCTCTTGACGTGCAGCTGATGAAGAATTCGACCAGCTATGCTTCGAATACGGGATTGAGCTGGACGATGTGGTGAGGTGCCTGGCGACAGATGGGCGGAGCCTTGATGGCCGTGGGTCGCGGGTCCCACGACGCTTGCACGTGCCGGGGCATGCGAAGCAGTCCTGATGTGGCTTGCAACAAAGGGGAATGTGGGGAAGGGGCTCAGCGCTCCTTGAGTGGACACGGAAGCGCGCGGCCGTGCCGCCCATACTTTGACACGCTAGCGTGACGGGAAGCTGCAGCTGAGCGCAATGTTTATCCCTGCGCTGTATACATGGTGATGCCGCCCCATTGCAGACGTCGGAGAAGGAGATGTTGCGCAAAGAGCTCGCCAGCGCGGTGGCCAAGGGTGGCGATGCGGCCGCCGAGGCGGCGGCTGCCAGTGAGGAGGTCATCTACAAGATTGACATCCCCGCGAACCGCTACGACATGCTCTGCGTGGAGGTCAGACCGGGTCCGGCACTGGACGGCGGGGTGTATCGGAAAGAGGAGGGGCATGAGGGGTCCCAGAGCTTGATCCTGGGGCCGACGACGGCTGCCGTCTGGCCCCCTGGCGGGAGGCCGCCTGTCGCCAGGGATCACGGCGACCAGAGGCAGCGCTACCTGCTGCCGACCTGTTTGCTGCTAGCAGCATGATGTGTTGAGGCGTCTGACTCGGTGTGCAGGGTATTGCGCGTGCCCTCAACATCTTCCGTGGCACCCAGGCGTCGCCGGAGTACCGGATGGCGGACATGGCAGGTAGGCCGACCCAACAAACAAACGTAAATAGCAACGGGTGGAGGTAACGCGTACGGAAAGCGGCCGGGGAAGGACATCTGACGATGGGGGGTTGGCGGGTCACTGCACGGGTCTGTAAAGGCTTACCAGCGATGTACCGGGGACCATCTACGGATGGCGCACAAACAGGGCCTGGGTAACGAACAAGGGACCGGCCATTCCCTTCCGTTTGCTCCCCATTAACACCTTCGATTTGCTCGTCGTACGCCACCAGCTCCGGGCCTGCGCCGCCAGGCGCCGCTGGTGGACCGCCCCCTCGCATTTCCTTGTCTCCTGGCCGCAGCCTCCTGGCTTGCGCCCTCGCCAAGTCCGCGACTCTCCTTCCTCCCCGGGGTGTTATTGCTGCAGGCAGGGCGCCGCTGCAGATGGTGGTGAAGGCGGAGACAGCGCTGGTGCGCCCGTTCGTGGTGTGCGCGGTGCTGCGTGGCGTCAAGTTCGACGCGGCGCGGTACAACTCGTTCATCGACCTGCAGGTGGGTGCGACCGCACCCCACCGCACCCGTTCGCACCCCGCCGCGCCCCGCACCCCAGAGCGCCCCACCGCACCGCAACCAACGGGTGGCCAGGCGACCGCGGGGCAGTTTCCATGCCATGAGTACAGCAGATACGATTTGCGGGAGTAGGCGCTGGATATGCCGGGCGCTCGTTTTACTCTCTGGCACCGCAGCTGTCCTGTCTGTGAGACGCTGCCCGGGGCAGGGTACTGGCCTCTGTGGACGCGGCTATGCCCGTCGTGCGACCCGCGGTGTCGTGATCCCACCGCCGATCGGGTGCGATGCCCCGACCTTGCGCCTTGCAGGACAAGCTCCACCAGAACCTCTGCCGCCAGCGCACCCTCGTCGCCATCGGCACGCACGACCTTGCGACGATTAAGGTGCGGCGGCCGGTCGGAGGCGGGCGGGGGGGCACCGAGGCTTGAGGCTCGGGCCTGGAGGCTGGGGCTGGCCGGTCCGGGGCTGGCGTTGCAAAGCTGGGCGGTCGGCGGCGTGGCTGGTCAGGGGACGTTGCAGCAAGCAACTGGCTGCTTGAGCCGCGTCGACGAACAAGTCACGAGTTCCACTGTCGACCACCCTCAACGGCATCATCAACGGGATCTCATCAGCGGGATCGAGCTCAGTAGGAGGTCCCGCCGCGGTGTGCGTCGCCAACGCCGCAACCGAGCTGCGGCCTCTCCCCGGCCTCCCGCACGCGACCGCCGCTGCCGTTGCCAACCCTACGCGTGGTCGCGCCCCACGACGCAGGGCCCCTTCACGTACGAGGCTCTGCCCCCCGAGGACATCAAGTTCGTGCCGCTCAAGCAGACCCGCGAGTTCAACGCCAAGGAGCTCATGCAGGTAGACAGGACTGGGGACTGAAAAAGAGTGTCAGGTAGACAGGACTCGGGCTGAAATGTGGAGGATCTGGTCCAGGTGTCTGGCGTTGCTTACGGACCCGCTTTGGGCCGGCTTGAACGACCGAAACGAGCAACGACGGGGCTCCGGACGCAAAGAAATGTTTAAAGCTGATGAGAACCTGAATGCAGACTGCCGTGCCGGTAGGCGGCATCGCCAGACGGCACCGCCACGTTGCTGTCGCTACCGCACGTGCGCGTCCGGACGGGGATGCACCCTGTCCACCCCATCCGCCTCCCCGTCCCCTCGCCGCGCGTGTGGCCAAGCGCTCAAGCCGCCTCGACGGCGTTCGCAAACCCACCTCGGCGTACCACGCCGCCGTGCACCGTGCGCGCCACGCGCCGTGCGACGTACGCCGTACGCCGTGCCGCCCCACCCTGCCGTGCACCTAACACTGCCGTGCATCGTGCCGTACGACCCTGCCGTACGTAGTACTACCTGGACAACGACCAAAAGCTCAAGAAGTTCGTGCCCATCATCCACGGCTCCGTGGTCTACCCCGTCATCTACGACGCCAACCGCACTGTGCTGTCGCTGCCGCCAATCATCAATGGGGCGCACTCGGCGGTGGGTCGGGGGGCCGGCGGCGGGGTTGGGTCTGGGGTGCAGCGGCGGTGGGTCCGGGGGCCGGCGGCAGCGGTGGGTCTGGGGTGCAGCGGCGGTGGGTCAGGGGGCCGGCGGCGGGGATGCAGGGGTGTGTCTAGGTGGAGCAGGGCGAAACAAGGCGATTTATGTGGGGGCGGGTGGCGTGGGAGCAAGTGCATGAGCGACGGAGGAGGGGTTTCTCGGTGTCGCAGTCTCGCGATGCGCGCGTCCCGACGGGGGGGGGGTTGCAGTCGGCGGTGGGCCGTGCCTTGTACATGCGCTGTGGGCTGATGCGATTGACAACAGCTCGCATGACACGACAAGGCGCAGAGCTCAGCCCGCGCCGTGGCGGCCCCAATGATTTATGCGGCAGGGGCCAGCGCACGGCACCCTGCCGACCGGCGTCCGCCCTCCCTGTCGCCCTCCCGTCCCGAACGCGACCGCGGCCGCAGATCTCGCTCGACACTCGCGACGTGTTCATCGAGTGCACCGCCACCGACCTGACCAAGGCCAAGGTGGTGCTGAACACGGTGGTGACCATGTTTGCCGAGTACGCGGAGCAGCCGTTCGTGGTGGAGCCCGTGGAGGTGGTGGACGCGTTCGGGAACAAGGCCGGTGAGGAGGGTGCCAGGGCTGGTTGTGTTTGCAGCGCTGCTCAGGCGCGGGTTCGCGGTGCAGGGCATTCCATTCCAAGGCGGGGGCTCCAGATTCCCCTGGTCGGGCCCTCCACCCGCAACATGGCGGGCGAACTGGGAAGGCAAAAGCATCGCGCGCGCAAACCCTGGTCCCGACCGGTCCGCTCAACCCCGCTCACCTCCCCGTGTGTTCTATATGATCTAAAAGATCTGTGCATGACAGTGTGAGAGTATGAGACAGGCAGGCATGCAGAAAAGCATCCTAGCCGGCAGCCCATGTGCCGAACAAAGTAACAACGGCGCTCCCCGCGTGTGTATGTGTGCAGTGTACCCCGACCTGTCGTACCGCTCGCTCACCCTGACCACCGACTACGTAAACAGCCTGCTGGGGCTGCAGCTGCCCGGACCCGACATCGCACAGCTGCTCAACAAGATGCAGGTGCGGGCGCCGGCTGACCGGCTGACCGGCTGACAGTTGCGGTCGCGTCGTGAACGGTTGGCGGCACTGCGATGCTGCGGCTCCTGGCGGCGTGCGAACTGTGCATTTCTTCCCACGACTTGGGGTCGTCCTGGTCCTCGGCTGGGCAGCTGCGTGCGTCCCGCAGCCGCCGCCTCGCGCTAGGGCTCACCGGCGCTGCCTGCAGCCTGCCGCCCCGTCCCGTTACCGGCATTTTGGCTACAGCCCTGTTACAATTGCCCTTGGCTTCCCGCCCGCAGCTGAGGGCGGAGCTGGGCGCCGACGGCAAGCAGCTGTCGGTGCGTGTGCCGCCCACCCGGTCCGACATCCTGCACGCGTGCGACGTGGCTGAGGACGTGGCCATCGCGCACGGGTACAACAACATCCCCAGGCGGGTGGGTGCTCGGGTAGTGGGTACTGGGTAGGTTGGCGGGTGGCTGGGCGGGGGGAGAGGGTAACCCCAGGCGCGTGGGGAGGACCGGCCGAATGGGTTGGTGGCGGAGAGGCGGTGTGGACGTTGAGGGCTCTCCCCCGCGCTTCCACCCGACTGTGCGTGTGGTGTATGTGTTGGAAAGGAACAACGCATACGACGAGGGTGGTGTATGTGTGTGCAGTGTGGTACGGCTTGACATGTATGACGCCCTGAAGTGCGGGGAGGCTCACGCACATGCGGGGCGGCCCCGCTCCTGCGATGCATTGCACAAAGCTGCCTCGAGGCTCGAGCTGCACTGCGCCAGTGTACACTGGCGCGGAGGCGGGCCGGGGACGAGCGATGCTCCAAATGATGCCCAGGAAAAAAACCAAAAATGGCACCGAAGCCAACTCGTGAGCGACAGAACCACACCTGCTGATGGAATTGCTGCGCCGCCGCGCATTGCTCGCCGCTACATGGCTGTCCGCTGCATCTACACCGCGCACTCATGCCTGGCATTGAAGCAGTCGCAGCGGCTCGTGGTCCCGCATGCTCCATGGTCGGGCACACGCACTGCCCCGCCAGCACGTAGCGCCTGGCATGAGGTTGGGGCCGTGCGCAGCATTCCAGCGCTCCACTGATGTCCAGGAAAAACCAAAAATGGCACCGACGCAACTGCCGTGAGAGACAACACAACCTGCTGAGGAGCTGCGCGCTTGTGCACGCATTTTCCGGCAAACGCACCGCACCGCACATTGTCGCGCCGTCGCAGCCCGCATCTGCGGGCATCCGTTGAGCACGCCTGAACGTAAGCCCCAGTGATGCTCCGAAAAAACCAAAAATGGCACGGACGCTGATGAACGAAAAACAACCTCGGCTGAGGAGCTTACGGGCGCCCAAGGACGTACATAGCAACCTGTTTCATGCACATCACTTTGCCCCGTCGTACACCTCCTTCCACACGCGCTCCTACCTGATGCGCATGCGCGTGTTGTGCGGGCGTCTCAGCGCCCCCACTCAACAGCATAGCGTGCCGGCCGGCCGGTGCATGCTCGACTGCCATAACGTTCCCAGAGAACGCAAACCTGGACCTACGGAGATTTGGGGAGTGCATGCCGCGAGCTCCTGTGATGCCCAGGAAAAAACCAAAAATGGCACTGACGCAATGCGGTGAATGACAACATCACCTGCTGAGGAGCCGCATGCCGTGCACAGTTGTCTTGGTTGTCTTGGTTTGCACAACGCGCGCGGTTCGCCCCTCGGCGTAGCTCCAGCTTTGGTTGGTTGGCGGCAGTTCCGGGGATGCTCCGAAAAAACCAAAAATGGCACGGATACAGATGAACGACAAACATACTCGGCTGAGGATCCTGCCCGCCAACCATCGCGTGTCGTCATAACATGTTCATCCTTGAGCCCACGCACGACTTTGGTGTGCTAACTTCCTGCTGTACACTGCCCTTCACCGCACACCAGGGTTATAAGGTCGGGAAGAAGCCCCAGTGATGCTCCGAAAAAACCAAAAATGGCACGGACGCTGATGAACGACAAACAACCTCGGCTGAGGAGCTCACCCCCCAATCCTCGTCCCCATCCTTTGGTTACGCCCCCTCCCGTTGACGAATTGCAACTCCTCCTCCCCTTGTCCCGCAGATCCCGCCCACCTGCACCCAGGGCCGCGAGCTGCCGCTCAACCAGGTGACGGAGATGCTCCGAGCCGAGGTGGCCATGGCTGGATTCACCGAGGTGCTCACATGGTGAGGTGCCGCGCCCAGGCCCCGCGCTGCCTGTCTGGGGAACCGGGGATTCGGGGATTCGCCGTTCTATGTGTCGCAGCAGGCAGGGTCGTGGTTGCGGTATTTGGGCTGAATTTGGACTGTGGGTCACCAAACCTGCCCTGCCCGGGCTCGTTTACCTATCGTGCTACGGGAGGTGAACGTGGGCGTGCCACACGGCGACGGAGCATGTAACTGGCGGCGGTTTCCGGCGCGGGTTTGCGTTTTCCGCAGGGCGCTTGTCTCGCACGCGGAGAACTTCGACAATCTGCGGCGGCAAGACGACGGGGCGACGGCGGTGGAGATTGGCAACCCCGCCACCGCCGAGTTCGAGGTGCGCCCCGTTGTCAACGCCCCAACTGTGTCGAGTATGGCAAGCGGCCCAGCTGTGTCGGGCAATGCGAGCGGCCGCGCGCCTCGCGCGCCGTGAACACCAGGGCGTCTCCCGGGCTGGAGCTGCGCCACGGGGATGCGGGTTACATACGCCTTTTACGTTACGGGTATGGGTTCCATACGCCTGGCTTGCTCGATACCTCAACACAGCCGAGCAGCTGGCTCATCCGCCCCGCGATTCTGACGCACACGCGCGCGCTGGCCGTGCCGAAGCGCTGGCCGGCCGGCACGCTGACCGCGTCGTCGTTGCACGATCGCTGTGCCGCGCGTGCGGCATGTATATAGGTGCTGTGAGAGCACCGGTGCCAACGCGCCACACCAGCGCCTGCCTGCCGAGCCGCTCCTTTTCACGGCTCGGGCTTGCTTTGCTCCGGCTCGGTCCGGGGCACCCGCAGGTGTGCCGCACCAGCCTGCTGAGCAGCGCGCTCAAGACGCTGGCGGCCAACAAGGACAACGCGCTGCCCATCAAGCTGTTCGAGGTCAGCGACGCCATCATGCTCGACAGCTCGCGATCGGTGAGGCACAGGGCCCGTCGCCTCGCCGTGATGCGTGATGCGTGCTCGTTGTCTGTGTGCGCGTGTAAGTTGATGGCGGTGTTGGCGGTGCTGTGCTGGCAGCGATCCGCACTTGGGCGAAGGGGCATTAGGAGATCGGGCTCGGGGACGTTACGTGCTGTCGCACGCGCCTTGCGTGGATTCGGCGTGAGTGTGAGCACGGAGGGCTGCTCACGGGCAGGGCTTTCCACTGGGTGCTTGCTGCCGCGGCGCTCCCTTGCCTGGTGAGAACGCTCTCCAACCTGTTGGCCCTCGCCGGCAGGTCGGTGCGCGCAACGAGCGGCGGCTAGTGGCTGTGTACTGCGCCAAGGAGAGCGGCTTCGAGGTCGTCCACGGCCTGCTCAACCGGGTGATGGAGGTGCTGGGCGTGCCGCACAAAGGTAGGGAAGCGCGGGAGGCGCGGGAGGAGGGAGGCGCGGCGCCCGAGCGGGCCCCGGCCTTCGCCCTGAATGAAGTATGATGCCTAGCATCCGTGCCGATCTTGCCGTGACCGCCCGTGCCTGCACCGTGCGGCTCGCCATCGCCCTGTTGCGTGCGCGCCGCGTCCTGGCGTTTGTGTCCACCGCGCTGGCATGTCCGCGTGCCGTAACCCCCACCCTCTCCCCCCGCCCTCTTCGACGGGGCGAATGCTGCTGGTGCCTAGCCGTTTGATATCCACGCTCTCCTTTGTGACAACCCCCCCGTCATGAAAACGCCTTTTTCCTACTCTGGACCCCCCCTCGCCCCATGTTCGCAGACGAGCCGGGCGCCGCCAGCTCGCCGGTCACATACCACTGGTCGCCCTCCTCCGACCCCGCCATGTTCCCCGGCCGCCAGGCCGCAGTGTTCGCGGGCGAGGCGCAGGTCGGCGTCTTCGGCATCGTGCACCCAGAGGTGGGTGGGTGCGGCCCTTGAAGCGCCTCGCGCGGCTGCACGCGTGCCGGTTGCTGGACCTAACCTGAGGCACGACCAACGGGTTGGGGTAATACGGAATGGGAAACGGGTTGGGGGTTGGGGGGTTGGGGGGAGACGGCTCCCAGCAGAGCGTGCAGCCAGCGGCCCCGGGAGCACCTTGCCGGCGTCTGGTCTCTGCCGGCACCTCACTCACGTATGCTATCTCAGCGCTGAAACAATTCAAGCCCAACGGCCTCCACAGGTGCTGACGGCGTTCGAGGTGCCTTACCCGGTTTCGGCGCTGGAGATCAACCTTGAGCCCTTCGTCTTCAACCAGATGTACGAGTCGCTACTCGAGCCGCTCAGCTCGTAGCGGAATGCGTCTCAGCGTCACGTGTTGGCGTAATGAAGCGTGCTGCTCGCTGACCCGCGGTCTGCAAGCTCAGCGGCACACGTGAATTGACGCCCGCCTGAGGGGTTTGTGAGAGGGTGTGCAGCAAGTGTGCGAAGTGGTGTTCGGGGCTTTATGTCCAGCAGTACTTGTTGGGTCCGGCCGCTGTCGTAGATTGTGGCCAAGGCTACCCGGGCAAATGTGACCTTGTAGGGGGGTCCTCAGAATGCAGACGGCTCACAGGGTGGTGCGGCTAGGACGCACTCGAGATCAACGTATCAACGGTGCCAACGTGCCAGGCGCCCGACATTGGATGTATGGCCGGGACGTGCCGACTATTGCACCCGTGCTCGTGGGCAATAGTGCATGGCCCAGGAGGTTCCCCGGCATCGGGATTCCTTTGATATGTGCGGAACAGTGTTACGGAAGGGTCGTTCTGGTTGACAGACCACCCGCATTATGCTATGTCGTGGAAGCCATTCACTCTGTTTTTGACGGAGGCTCACCACAGACAGACGGCGCACTGTCATTCTGTTTTGGACGGAGGCTCACTAGAGTAGGAAGCGGCGACCAGCAGTGCATGAGCAGAGTGTTGGGCGGTGTCGGTCGCACTATGGGCTCCGAGGGCCTTGGTGTAGATAAGGGACGACGGCACGGCGCCATACACACAGGATTCCTGTCCCCTTCGCACCGCTGTATGGGTTTGCGGAAACACCCAAATCGAAACAGACCTGCGCACTCAAGTCCTGCCGCTGAGCCATGCGCGGCTGTCTTTAATCCGGCCTCGCAGAGTGCAAATGAAGCGCCATCATATCTGGACAGCACCCCGTCCAGCTCCCGGCGCCGCCCCAAGCCACTTGAGGGCACCATGCTCCCGGCCCTGGTGACCCGCAGAGTGCGTCCAAATGCGCAGTAGCCGTCCTCACATCAGGCACCCGCGGCGTCCATCCCGGCGTCCAGTTGCGGTGAAAGGCCCTGCCACGACACGCCCTCAACAAAAAGGTTTGTCACGAAATCTTGCCAGGAAAAGATCAGTACTACGCCAGCGTGCCAAACCCTGGTGCTGCTCCTGACGATGAACGGCTCCTTGGACCTGCCAGTCTGCCACGCACAAATCTTCCCGAGCCTGGTAACGACGCCAGTGCAGGTATGCGCAAGGATGCTCACGTGCATACATACAGGGGGCAGACAGCGGCGCATCGCACCTATGAACGGCTGGCAACCGGCAGTCAAACGAAGGGTTGCATGCTGTGGAGCCCCGCGCCCGCACGGGCCGCAAGCAGCCATTCGTGGACCCTTTCCCTCCCTTACGGCTGCAGCAGTAAGCCGCACACACAGGACGTCGGTGCAAACAGCAGGTGCCTTCATGACATAGTTCACAACCCCCAACGCCGAGCCCAGTAGCAACGGAATCACGGCAACAACGACCAATAATCAACATGTAGGGCACGGTGGCCGTACGCCATTTCTGAATGTGTACTGGCTTGCGCATTCGTTCAAGCCCATTTGATGATTGCTTGTGGCAGTGATCATACTACAAGCCGGGAGGGCAAAACCCCGAAACGGGCGTACAACAACCCCGCGCCAGCCAGCCTCCCAGTTAGCCAGCCAGTCTCCCGCCGCTCGCGAATAGCGCCCGAGGCGGTACTTCATGGCCGCGCCTCAACAGCCGCACCCTCAGGTACGAAGGCGCATGCAGCGTCGGTTGAGCACCGAATCGCCCGAATACCAGCAGCGAGGTGCACCCAACATTACTCTGCAAGCCCCGAGTGCTCAGTACCAGCGCGCTCCTTTATCACTGTCAAACCCAAAGCCCACGTCGCAAGCCCCATGACCCTCCCACCCTAGGGACGAGACATACACTGCTGGCGCCCAGCTCGTCGTTCTTCATTCCCCTTTCCCTTCAACTCCCACCCTAGGTGCCTCATCGCGCGGTCGCCTCAGTACCGCCCTACCTACCGCCCCGAAGAGGCAACGGCCGTGCCCCCCGGCGACGCGGTCCCCAGGCATGCACCACAACGACCCGCCAGCCACCCACGCCCCAAACCATTAAGCTGTCCTGTCGCGACGAGAGGTCCCCTCGTTGCAGCGCCAAGCACTTTGGCAATGCGGTGGACATAGCATGCGGTGGTGCCCAGTCTTTATAGTATTCTCCTTATTTCAGGCCAGACACGAGTGTGTCAAGAGATGGGGCAAGTACCGGATCCCAATGAAGCCGCACGCCAAGGCTGCTTTGGTAGAAGCGGCAACCCCCTCCGCGGGCGGCAGGCGGCCCCGCGCCTCGCACGGCCCGCACGTGCGTATGCGTGTGCGTGTGTGGGCGCTCTGCACTGTCCACACATTTTCAAAGCGATGAGGATCGAGCCCCGGCACCGCTGGCCCACGGGAGAAGTAAGGAACACAAGCGTCATGCGCGTGCGGGCGCGCACGCGGCGGCAGCATGCAACAGGTTGCCCCGAGGCGGGCCGGGCCGGGCCGCGGCGCGATGCGGGCGCGGGCAGGGGTCCAAGCAGGCGCGGGCGGGCGGGCGGGTGGAAGGAGAGCCGCCGCGCCGCGCCCGCAGTCTAGGCACCGGCCGGCTCCTGCACGACCGAGCCGGTGCCCGCGGGCGCCCCGCTGCCCGCACTGCCCGCGGCAGAGGTGGGTGCGCCACTACCTGAGTCCGTCAGGAGCTGCGGCCCCCCCGGCCGACCTTGCTGGGGCCCCGCCGCCGCTCCTGCACCTGCCGACGTCGGCGCCGCCGACGGTCCCGCCCCCTCCGACGGCGGTCCCGCCCCCGCCGCCGGCCACACCGGCCGCGCCAGTTGCTGCTGTATGAGCAGGAGCTGCTTCACCACCTCTGCGGCCGCGGGTCGGCGCAGCGGGTCGTGGTCCCACAGCCGCTTGATGAGGCCGAGCAGCTTGGGCGGCGCGCGGCCGGGCGGGATGGCCGAGAGGGACAGGCGGTCTTTGTTGATGGTGATGGCGTAGGCCACCACCAGCGCGTCGCAGCCGGCCCAGGGAACCAGGCCGCTCAGCATCTCCCAAAGCAGCACACCTGTGCGGTTGGGGAGAGAGAGGTGGGTGCTCAACAGATTCACGTGGCCAGCGGCCAGCGGCTAGCCGCACAGGCCAAGGGGACGTGGGGAGCTGAGGCGGCGAGCAGGGCGTGTTCGAAGGGACGTGTTTCGGATGCGGCCTTCGCTCCCCCGGGGAGCCTGATTCGCGTCCCCTGGGGTTACTCACCCAGGCTGAAGATGTCGCTCTTGTCGGTTACAGTGTGGTTGTTGATGTCGTACAGCTCCGGAGCCATGTAAGCCGGGGTGCCCGCCTCGGGGTGCCGCGTGACCAGCACCGTGCTGCGCAGCCGCGACAGGCCAAAGTCCTGAAGGTGGGGTGGGGCACAAGGGGTCCAGGCTCTAAGCATTTCACACAAGAGATGCGGCAGGCGGGGGCGGGTTACGTGTGACACGGCCCTGGCACGTTACAGCCACAGAAGAGCTCGTGCGCACGAGCTGCCCCAGCCCAAGGCACTCACCGAGAGCTTCACAGTGGGCCTGGGTCCGCTGGCGTCCTGGAGCAGCACGTTCCCGGGCTGCGGGTGGGGAGACAGGAAGGTGAGGAAGAGGCTGCATCAGCGTCCGCACGAGTGGATTGTAGGATTACAGGCAGCGCACAAGGGGCAGATGTCACACAAGCATGGCCACGACCATCACCCTTGGTGGGGAACGCCGCCGCAGCAGGCAGGGACAGCAGTACTTCCTGGCGCGCAAAAGGAGCACAATGGAGTACGGCTCACGCGCTGTACTCCCTGGCACAGTACAGCTCATGCGCCCCGAGACGCCGTGCCGTATGCATCGGGCATCGGTATGCCGTACATTTGGGGTGCCCGGGCGACTTAGTCACCTGCCCTGTACTGCCGTAAGGGCAGCTAGCCCCACACGCGTTTTCTTCCCGCGCCATGCCCTTCTCCAGGCATCACCATGAGCGCTGAGCTCCGAGCCCAGGCCGTACGCGTCGGCCCATCAGAGGAACGGCAGCGAGCGAAACGCATGTGCGATGTGGGGCCCCGCCTCCGCCTCGCCGGGCGGAGCGCTTGTTTCATCCAACGGTTCTTTAGCGTGCACCCCCGTGTCCCTCACGTCTGGCACCGCGCACCTTGAGGTCCCGGTGCACGATGGTGGGGTGTAGGTACTCGAGCGCGCGTGCGACCTCTGCGAGGGGCGTGCAAGGGCGCGCACTCACATGTACGTCAACACAAATGTACGACAACACATCGCACGGAGCGGTACAGCCCCGCAAACACTTGGGCAGCTGGCGCAGCTCCTGGCGGATGGGGACCGACAACAGCGACTCTACGCCCGGGGTCGAGAAAGGGACGAGGGCGAAGCAGGCAGACACGCCTGTCCCTCGCCCATCCCGGACATGTCTGGCCCAGAATCTTCGCTCTTCCCCTGACTTCCGACTGCCAACCTCTCCGGATCTCACCTATGCCGATGTAGATGACCTTATCCAGGGGCAGCAGCTCACCGGGCCCGGTTCCAGGACCCGGTCCGTAACCTCTATCACCGCCATTTCCGTTAACAGCTCCGCCTGGCCCGCCACCGGCCCGGGGCCCGCCGTGCAGCAGGCGGTCGAGGCTAGTGTCCATGAGCTCCATGACCAGGCACAGGCGTGGAGGGCGCACGCAGGCCGCCAGAAGGCGCACAACGTTGGGGTGGTCGCAGCGACCTAGCACCTCAACCTCCTGCGCGTGGGCCACGAGGGTATTGTGGTTGCTCCCAGGCCGGGCCGGGCACCTTGGGATTGGCCCCACAGGGGTCGTGACATGCCAAGGCTGGGCCGGGCCGAGCCGGCCGGGTGCCTTGTGATTCCCCCCATGAGCGGTTCGAGACGTGCTAACGATTCTGTCGCACTTCTAGGTAGGAGGACATGGCGAAGGTGCAGACGCGGGCCGGGACTCTGCGCATCCCCACCATACCTACATACCTGCGTGAAGGTGGCCAGAGCGCTCTCGGGCGAGCCGCCGATCTGGCTCACGTCGGGGACCAGCTTGACCGCCACCCGCTGCCCGGCGTACAGCCCCTCCACCACGCGCCCAAAGCTCCTGGCGCGGCATGGGGGGTGGCAAGAGGGTTGGAGGACGTTCCCGGTGGAGTAGCCACAGGCGCATGTCATGCGGGACGGGGCGGGGGCGGGGCAGGTGCGGGACGGGGCGGGGGCGGGAGGGGGGCGCGCAGGAGGGGTCGGACGGGGTCGGTCCGAAGGGGCACACTCGCTCGTCCCAACAGGCCACAGTGCATTCGAGACACTGCAGGCAGGCGCGTGTGGCAAGCCACGCAGCGGCCTCCCGCCCCTTGCACACCCAGGCGCAAGGCCGCGTGATCGGGAACCGGGCTACCTGGCATCGTTGACCCAATATCCATCCTCCGGGCCCGAAGCTCGCCCCGCATCCGCCCCTCGCGGCTCACCCCTGGCCCCGGACCGCCGGCAGCAGCTGCACCTCGGTGTCGCACTGCAGGTCGAGCCGCACGTCGGCGCGGTGCGGCGTGGTGGGGGTGACCAGCACCGGCGTGTCCAGCAGGATGCTGGCTGCGGGGGGAGGGGGCGTGGTGTGGCGTGCCGTACGTGGGTTGCCGTACCGGCAGTACGCAGAGGGGGGACCAGCCACCCCGATGCAACCGCCCGACCGATGCGACGCCGCCATATTGGCGCCCTGCGCGTCCCGGATCGTCACCCTGGCCCCGCCATGTCGCGAGGGACGGCCACTTCCGGCAGTGCGATTCCCCGGAGAACCCCGCTACCGGGACACCATCACCACACGGCCATCCGTCCCGCACGTCTGTGGATCACCGGATCGGAGTCGCGCTTTGCGTCCCCCGTCCCCGTCTGTCCCCGTCCGCCGTTACCTCCCCACTCCCACGCTCCTACAGTGCCCTACTCTTCAGTCATCGCGTAGCTTGCCCACGGACTGAATCTCCCACCCCCACCCACCCACCTGTCGCGAGGGCCACATGCTTCTGGTCGTCCGACTGGCCGGCCGCGCGGACAGTGTCCGGAGACACCAGCTCCGAGGGCAGCTCCGTGCTGGGGCTCGAATGCTGGCCCGTCAGGGACTCGGGCCCCATATCGGCCCGGTCCGCCCGGCCCTTGCCGCCCTCGCTGGAGCCGCCGCCCCGGCTGCCCTTGCCGCCACCGCCGCCGCCTCCGCTAAAGCCGCTGCCTGGCCCGCAACGCCCTCGGCCGCTCCCGCCCTCGGCATCAGCGTGGCCGTAGGGTCCCGACATCACGAGTCGCCTGCACGCATGGCAAGAGGGCCAACAGCACGGGCCAGCGTGAGAGCCGGCAGTGCAACCCGAACTGGCGGGCAAGCTAGGCAAGATCGGCAGTCAGCCCAGCGCCCCTGAGCCCGCGCTGCGAGAGCCACCCGTGGGGTACTCACACGCCGGCGTCGATGCTGCTGCTCCCGCCAGGGGCCATGGAGGGCGGGGCGGTGCCGCCCTGCCGCCGGCGCCGGACCCACAGCAGCCAGCCCACCAGGAGCAGACCCGCGCCTGCGGCAGGGCAATGGAAAGCAACCAGCGCACGCGGTCAGGCACGGTATGTGTGCGTGGCGTGCGTTCGTGAGACGCGATTCCGTGAGCCTTGCACCAGGCGAGCCATACGCGCAGAGCGCGATGCGGAATGCCAATGCGGGCCCCGGCATGTCGTCCGCACACCGTCGCCACGGTTGCCACGCAAGGGCTGCTCTACAGTGGCCCCCGGCAACGCGCCGGAAAGCCTTCATCTCTTTTCACGGGCAAGTTGAGGCCGGAGGTAACCGACATGCTGGCTCGCGGCGCCTCCACCACGATGTCAGCAGCAGCGAACCCCGTTGGCCCGTACAGCGCCCGCCCATACTCCTCTACCATCGGGCTCTGCAGCCGGCAATCCCGAGGGCCCTTGGGATGCCACCCCAGAGCCCGCAGCTCTCGCCGCCTAGCCACCCCCACCCCCAGCCCCATTTGCCTAGCGACCCCAGCCCCATGCACCTTGCCGCCCCGAGATGTCCAACCTGACACGCCGCGTGCCCCACCTAAAACTGGGCGCGCAGCGTCACGTCGTTGCCTTCGGCCCCCGCCCTCGCCTTCATCCCCCCCGCCCCTCGCCCCCCCACCATGCACACAGCAGCTCACCGCCCAGGGCGCAGGGCAGCGCAATGGCCAGCACGCGCGCTGTGCCCGCCAGGCCGCCATTCCGCGCGCGGCCGGGCGCCGCCGCTGCGGAGTCGGCCTCCAGCAGCGAGGCGCAGGTGTCGTCCTGCCCCTGGTCCAGCTTTGATGAGGTCATGAAGAGAAAGCAGCCCACCGTGCCCAGCGTCTGCGCGGCAGCGGGCAGGGTGGCGGGCAGCGGGGTGAGAGGCAGGGCAGGTGGGTGGGCCTGCCAAGTGGCTGGTGGGGACGGGCTACGGGGACGGGCCATCAAAGAGGCCGCGACACGGCAGTGATGGCCTCCAGCGGCTACGCGGCAGCGGGGCATAGATATAAGCGCGCGTAGCCGGGGGTGAAAAGGGAGGAGGCGAAGGAGGATGAGGCACGCAGGAGCAGGGACGTCAGCAGCTCCCCTTACGCCCGACGCACATCGATCTGCCAGGCCCTCTCCGCCCCCAGCATCTCCCGCGCCCCGTCGCCGCTGCCTCCACGTCCTGTCCAGAACCCCACCCCGCTCCTCGTCACCCCCCTGAGCCCACTCCCTGCGTCCCCGCCTCCTACCTCTGCTCGGCGCCCATCCCGCCAACTCAGCGCCCCGGTGCCGTCGAGCCCCTCCCTTTCGACATCTCACTCCTCCACCCCCACCCCAACTCATCACGCCCCGCCCCGCCTCATCAGGCCCCGACATTCCCCCACCCCACCCGGCTTGGCACGAACCCAACCCTATCTATGTGTACCCCGAAACCATGCCCGCCCCTCGCTTTCCGGCCCCGCTCCCGACGCTTCCCGGCATCCCGGACGCCGTCGCCCGACTGAACACCCGCCCGCGTCCCTTCCCCGTTCCCTTGTTGTCCGCTCACTCGACACCTCACGCCGCCCCACCAGCAACTGCCTCACGCACCTGGACACACTCCTGCGCCATCACCGACCGGCATATGAAGCGGCTGTCCAACACACGCATCGCGTAATTAGTGGGAAAAAGCTGGCCCCTCTCGTTCGCGTCCATTGCCAGCAGCACCAGATCCTCATACAAGCCGTACCGCGGCCAGCAGCGCTGCAGCAGCGGCGCCGTGCTGGAGTTGCTGCAGTTGGCGGGCAGCGGCAGCAGAGGCCCCACACGATTCGGCCCGGGGCCGAAGGCCGCCGGCCGAGAGGAGTTGACGATCGACTGCACTTGCAACTCCCGTGGCAAGCATACAGCTGCGGCAGAGGGGTAATACGGAACGGGAAACGGGTCGCGTCGCCGACACCGAATCGCATACTCAGTACTAGGAGGCAGGGGGTGCGGCAGAGGGGTGCGGACACGGCGAGGCCACGGTGGGGGCACGGTTACGGGCGAGTTTGCATTCTCGATAGGGATGCTATGGGTGCACGCAACCCCGAAGCCTTTCTAGGAAACGCGGGCTGGAGAGGGACCGGGCGTGGGGCGGGGCCGCGGGGGTGAGCGGCCCTTCATGCGGAGCGAGCGCACGTGTCAGGAGCGGTGGGCGGACTGTGGGTGAGGCCGCGGGCGTGTGGGCACGCCGTGCACTCCCGGCATGCTGCCTTGGTCCCACCTTCCCATCTTCCCACCGCGCAGCCCACGCATACTTACAATGCACAAGAAGGCAGTTAATCATCTGTACAGCCGATCCCGTGTCGTTTGCCAGGCTGGGCAGGATGACGTCAAACCCTGGTCGGGGTTAAGCGGGGTGGGGCGGGGAGTTTTGAGGGCCTGGAAAGGATTTGGAAGGCCTGAGTCGCGGCTGCCGTATGACGGTACGGGGGTGAATGACAACTGCGTGGGCTTGGGAGAACAACGCTGCACGCGATTTATGTTTAGGTACTTCCGCCAGCCCGTTGTTCGTGGTGCATCCCCGCTCACCGGGAGAGAGCGTGCCAAGCACCCGCCGAGTCTGCGCCATGGTAAGGCGCCGGAACGTCATGAACACACCCTTGGCCATTCGTACCTGGGGTAGGCGTACGAGGGGACGTGAGGGAATCGTGAAGAAGGGGAAGGGGCGAGGGGATTGGGATGGACGAAGGCTCACCGCTCCGGTCTTCAGGTTTGTGCAAAGGACCGAACTTGGGACGGACAGGTCTGGCTCGATGGTGACGTTCCGCTGAAGCACCAGCGGGCGAACTCCAGCGAAATCAACGTCCTCAATGAATATCAGCGGCGCAAGCCTTAGAACTGTCACGTCCTGCGCCGCGAGCGCTTCCACAAAGTCCGACCCGGTGCGAACGAAGACCACCCGCTGCGCGAAGGCCACATGGTGCGCTAACGCCAGGGCGCCAAGAATGAAAACCGTGGGATATTTCATCGAGACGCTCCTCAGCGGCCAGTCATGGTCGCCCACCGCCCCAATCGCTGGAAGCAGCTTCAAAACAACAGCTACATAAATGGAGGTAATACGTCCATATCAGTAGGTCATCCAGCGCACATCAGCGGTTGCAGCTACTCGTATAATTATGAAGATTTGTTCATTTTTACAACACAAGAGCAATGTGTACTTGCGCCTTTTTGGCCTTTGCATATCTACGGTACTACGGCCACGGCTCAATCACGACTACTGCCGATCACGGCAGTTCCCGGAGCCTGGATTGTTAATGTGGCAAAGAACGCATCAGGGACACTAGGACGCATGGTTTTGGACCCTGTGCCTACAGGGCAGCGGTCGGTTATCAACTGCAGGTATCGTCTCTCCCAGAAGGCGACGTAGGCGTCTTGACAGGCACAGCCCAGGGGCGCAGTCCGCTCCTCCCATTCGTATGTGTCCCTTGCGTGTGACCTCGCTCAGGGAATGCGTGGTTGTCGTGCCCATGGCGCTTGGCCGGCAGAACCACCGTGTAGTTGCTCCCGCCGTCTTGCGAAATGTAGACGTCTAGTCCGCCAGTCCCTCACTCTTGAATAGCGCTGCCAGCGCATCGACGATGATCTTCTGTCTCTCGTAGCGTATGTTGTGAAGCCGCTGGCGAGCTCCTGGCGGCGCCGTAGTTATCGATAAGGCCTAACAAATACTCCTTCGCCGTCGGCGAGTTGGGCGCTGTTTGCTGCTGTGCGTTGCTGTGGCCAAAATGTCCCGACCGCCCCTGATCGCGCCCGACCGCCGCGTGGCTGCATATGTGGCACAGAGCCATCCCTGCGCTTCCCTCTGAAACACCCTACCTCCTTCCGTCGCTGTCCCCGCTGAATTCGTCGCAGGGTGGGGTTGCGGACGTCAGCGAGGCAGCCAGAGGACCAGCAGCCATGCCGGCCTCTTATCGCCAGCTGTATTGTTTCAGCCCAAGTGCGTACGGTATTCACTCCGATGTGTCAAAACGGCACATCCGCACGATTGGGACTTTCCCCGGTGCAAGCAGGGTCTGCATGAGTAATGTGCACGCGTACGAAGTCGGGGCCGAGGATCTGATGAAGGCTTAATTCATTCTCGGTGGGTCTTTGCTGCTCCGGCTCTGCACGTCAATCCTGTACCCACAGGCCCCCCTGCGCAAGCCACGCCTCACCTGAGTCATCCGAACCGGAGAAGCTATAGCTCCTGCTCTCACCCACGCTCTCATCCTCCCACGCTGTAACCCTCGCTCTCATCCTCCATGCTCCCGGTCTCCTCATCGCTGGCGGCTGCATGCCGCCCCATGCTGAGGCCCATGTAGCTGCTGTTCAGCCGCCCGGCAGCCGCACGCCTGGGGCGGCCTCCACGCCCAGCCGTCTCCTCCGTCTCCTGCTCGTCCTGCTCCGAGACGTCGTCCCCACCATCATCATCGCTGCCGTCCCCACATCTGGAGCAACCCTGCCCGCCTGCAGTCCCTACCCCGCTCGCGGTCCCTCCCCACCCGCGGCCCCTGCCCCGCCCGCGGCCCCTGCCGGGCATTCCGTACGGGCCCGCTCCCGCTGCTGGCCCCCCCCCGGGGCGGCCCACACACGGGCGCCCGTTCAAACAGCACCTGCATAGATCCACACATAATCGGGCCGCCCGGATGGTTACATCATTGACAAACCTAAACCCTCTATTGCTCGAGAGGGGGGGTGTAGAGAGGCTACGCCAATCCTTCTTTTCTGTGGAAAGGTTACAGGCGGAGAGGCGGAGAAAGGGCGCAGACAACGGGAGGGACAGGCAGCCCTCCCGTGGTGAGAACCCTGCCCTAACTACAGCGCACCACGGCAGCCAGGACCAAACACCGACGGCGCACACAGGAAGAGAAGGAACCCTGCACCATAAAGACCACCATCCTTGCCCACCACGGACCACCAAGCACCACCTTTTCTCGGCTAGAGACAGCCAACTCATTGGGCACGAAAGAAGAGTAATCTGCAAAGGAGGGAACCCGTCTCTTCGGACATACACACCCGAAGGCGCGACGTTTCCAGGGCGGGCGGGTACAAAGCAAGGCAGGTGAAGAGGACGTTCCTTCCGAACCCCTCTCCAAACACCGGCTTACCAGCTTACCCGACTTATCCGTGCTCACCTGGCAGATTGTGAGTTGTCACCTCGTGGACTGCAAGTTGTTAGGGTTACTCGGCGGTGTTGTCGTCATGGTCCCCGGTCCGAATGCGGTCAGACCGGCGTGCGGCCAGCCCGCCCATCAGGCCGTGCGCAGACACGCGCAGACCTTGAAGTAAGGACGACAATAGCTTCGGTTGAATTCGGTTGGGTTTGGGAGGAACGAGCCACGCTGCATATTAGCCTGCCCGGCACCAACGGCAAGGCGTACCGACCTCATACCGGCATCACCTTGCACGTCCATGCCCGCCACCCGGAGTTTTCCGCGTTGCCACGCATTATGTCCAACGCATGATATGGTAGTGACACGAGGAGTAGCGAAAGGAAGCGCATGAAGGTTACCATTAAGCAGTGAACCGGGTTGCCACCTCGGTTAGTACGGTTAGCACAACGGCTCCATTTTGCCCACGTGGCCCGCTTCTGACGTAGGAGCATTGTTAGGTCCAGAGAAGCTGCCTGAATCGCCGTAAACGCACAGCACGCGTAATCTGTGGGGAGTGCCCTGATGTATGCTCGCTCTGGGCGAGTTCCCTGCAGGCGTGAGGCACGATACAACACACTGCGTATCACACTCTAAGGTTTACGATGTATATGTTCTAGCTTGCATCAGGCGGTAATTCTTGCATGTTATTGGTGTCTGGGGACGAGCCTGGGGACGAGCCAGGGACGACTGGCCCTGACGGGAGCAATAGCTTCAGGAAACTATGGCTATGGGGTCTTTATTGGGGAACACCCCGGATACGAAATGCGGTTCGACATGCGGAAACCCCGAATACATGCATTAGGCATTAGCGCTCGAAACCAATATCTACACCTACTCCGTGATTTCAAACTGCGGTGGCTTATTGATGTAGGTTGAAGGGAATCCAGCCATCATAATTGACACTGACCCGAGCCTCTGCTTCGACTTTAGCACCGTATGAATCATCCATATCTCTGTAATGATTGACGACAGTCATAGCGTCGGGCGCCCGGTGCTTCAGGGCTCTGGCTTTCGTGCGAGGGCATGAACAAGTCAAGACTGCGTTATGAAGCGTGACGTGGCACAACTTTCCAACCGCGGATGGATGTCCCTGTGCCTTGGGCATGCGCTCCTCGTGCTCTTGTTCACCTTTCACGTGAGGCGGTTACAATGTAGGGCTAAGTTAAGCATTTGTATTCGTGCTTAGCTTCGGGGCCGGCACTTGACCCGTCTTCCTCCTCCCCGTTGCACACCCCCGACCCGCGTGGCGTCCTCTTACCCAGTCGAGTACCATTACTCCAACCTCACGCTTGCATCTTACCATTTGCCACTTACCTCTTCCCTTGTCCTGGACGCCCTCCAGCATCCTGCCTGTGAAACAGGCCCTTTGCTGTCCTCTTCGTTTCCTCACCTCCTTGGCCACCCCCGACCTTGCGCACAGTGCTTTCCCTTCGTTGCTGGAGAGCGGGAGCGGCCTTGGTGTGAGGGCGGCAAGGCGCTGTGTCGCTCGGGCACGTCCGAGAACCGCTACGACCATGGCATGGTCGCCTCAGGGAATGGGCTGGTGAGGCTGTGCGCTTACCGAATTCTGGACACGTGGGGAGCGTGGGGTTGCACAGCACGCCCAACGTTTGCTGGAGTGATGCGGCAATGCCTGCTCTAGCTAGTGCGCCATCCGCTACAAACTCGCTGCGCCAGAGCATGGGCCTTTGTAATTCCGTCCTGCCCCGCACACAGCAGCCAGCCCGTCGACTCGGTCTTGGCCGCGGCGTCTTACTGCTTGGCGTGCAAGGGGCCGATTCACTCCACTGCAGCTACAGAGGTGTCCCTGCTCCTGTCCCCGCTTTCCCAACCCACCTCTCACTCATGAAGGCGCCTCGTCCCACTTTAACCAGCTGCTCCATGTGCGTCCACTCGGCGCCATACGAACCCGCGACCTCCCCCGAACCAGGTGTACACGTTTGGCGGGCGGACCGGGTCCGCGCCGGCCGACGTCCTGGGCTCAAACTCGGTGGAGGAGTACGACCCCCGCAGCAGGGCCCTCCGCTCTCAAGTGCTCCTGGACTGGCAGGTCCGTGGCCACGTGCCTGTGTGCCGAAAGGCCAGGGCGGGCTAGTAGTCCAGGCGGCGCACATTTTAAATAGCCTGCAGATGGCCGGTTCAGATGCCAAGCCTGCCGTCGGAAGCGGCACGCTCCACACCTGCACCAGCGGCATCCTCAGCAGGACGCGGGGTGCCGGTGGCCTATGGGGGTTGCGTGCGTGGCGCTGGGCGTGGGCGGGAGCCCACTTGATGCCCAGGGGTTCAAATATCCACGTACGTGAGGCGAAGCGGGTACGGGGCAGGCTCTCTCCGCATGCTTGAAACGCAGAGGAATGCATGCCCTGAGTGGGCCCGCCCGCATATTAGGTGAGAGCGCTTGACCGCGCCGAGCCTCCACCGCCTCCGAGAAAGGGGTTAAAACTCGCCGTTATCAGTCCTTCTGCTGCTGCTCTCCCGCTTCTCTCCCTTCGGCCACGCAGAATGTACCCGGCCGCGCGGGGCACGCAATGGTTGAGTGGACGGACACCGGCAACCGGCGACACATAGTCGTGTATGGCGGCTCGGCCAAGTCAACCGCCGACAGCAGCAGCAGCACCGCCAACTCCTCATCCGCCGAGCTGCTCCTATCCGACGTGGCATCGTTCAGTCTGCAGACGTTCAAGTGGCTGCAGCACAACGACACGGGTGGGGGCATCACGGGGGGCGCACTTGCGCACGGGGGCGCAGTAGCTTGAGGGCGGATGCTCAACAACGGGGGGCGGACGTGTGCATAGAGGGATCTGGGTTGTACGCCGGAGCAGAGCAACAATACGGATGAGAACATTGGGGCGAGGGTACGGCTGTGGACTGGCCGGAGGAATGCACGGGGTTGGGTGGGCGCGGACAAGGGCGGATGCACGCGCAATGTGTCGACGGATGCGAGGGACAGAGGGGCGCTGTTCAAGGGCATGTGGACCCACAGTCTCAGTCCCTGGTTAGGGCCACCTCGGAGCCGGATGCAGCACGCAATGCAGGCGCCTGCCGCTGCAGCCTCCCGGCTTCCTGACTTGCCGCGCCAGTCAGAGGTGTCCGGTATGTTTCTGTCCTGATGAATGCGCCTTGCATTTGTACATGTGGCCCGTGGCCTAGGCCCCGGTCCGAGCCCCCGCAAGTATGCGAGAGCGGCCATCTGGGGCAGCAACATCATGCTGGTGTACGGCGGGTTGCTGGCGGACGGTACGGCAAGCAGCGAGCTTTGGTCGTACAACCTGACGGCTCGCAAGTGAGTCATGCTCGCATGGCCTGGAAGGGAATGTTGCACAATGGCGGTTGGCCTTGTTTCCATTTGAATGCCTGCAGCTGCTGGATTGGGACCGATGCAAACAAGGTGCTTACCCGATCGCGCAGGTGGATCGGTGCGGTAGCGCCAAACGTGACGCTTGGAGACTCGCCGCCGGCTCTGCGCTCTGCGGCCCTGACGGTGTGCGGGGATTTCCTGTTGCTGTACGGTGGATACCTGGCGAACATCGTGTCGGTGCCGGCGCCCTCGCCGCCGCCATCGCGGCCCAGCCTTGTCATCAAGGGCGACCTATTCGGCCCCTCGGCAGGCGGCAGCGGCACGGGCGGTAGCGCCCCTCCTGTCGTCGGAGGCAGTCCTAGCCCCGAGCCCCCGAGCGTCAGCCCCGAGCCCCCGAGCGCCAGCCCTCTTTTCGGCGGCTCTAACCCTTCGCCGCCAGAGGCGGGTGTCGTGCCGTCGTCGGGTGGCATCTCGCCTCCCACGGTTGGAGGGACGCCGCCAGCAACGAACCCTGCGCCGCCAGCAGCGGGTGTCGTGCCGCCGTCGGGTGGCAACTCACCTCCCACGGTCGGAGGGACGCTGCCAGCAACGAACCCTGCGCCGCCAGCGGCGGGTGCCGTGCCGCCGGCAGGTGGCAACTCACCTCCCACGGTCGGAGGAACGCCGCCAGCAACGAACCCTGCGCCGCCAGCGGCGGGTGCAGTGCCGCCTTCGGGTGGCAACTCATCTCCCACGGTCGGAGGGACGCCGCCAGCAACGAACCCTTCGCCGCCAGCGGCGGGTGCAGTGCCGCCTTCGGGTGGCAACTCGTCTCCCACG